>MU227808.1:2963880-2988620 GCA_018584345.1 Thuja plicata | reverse complement strand
CTCTGTTAAGAGACTTGATGCTTCAATGGTTAAACTAAAACATTATGACCTGTTTCTAATGCAACTTGAATTGTAGATTTTTAGATCTATTTAAGTACAATACCTCTCTGATCAATGTATCAATTCAGTTCTTTGTGCTCCACACTTTCTACTATGTGATGTTGTGCTTCACTGTTCATCGGTGTCTGCAGAATTCTTTAGCTCTCCTTCAACTTGATTGATCAGGACTGTATGAAGTTATCCTTCATCAATTTCTCTTCAGCATCCTCTTTCTATTCACTCCCCTTCTATGTATTTGATTTCTTGTGATTATGAAAATGAATTGTGCTTGTCTCTTATATAGACATGATGTTCCTTAATTCTTGATTCTTGATTCTTGGCGTGAAAAATAATCTATCCAATCTTATTTACGACTTTAACTCTTGATTTATCTCGTAGTTATCTTCTTGCCAACTGTACAAATCTTCTTTAAATCAATTACTTAACTCTAGACAAATAAAATAAATAAAACAACCAGTTAAGTCTATTCTTAAGCTCTGTCAGCTAGATATTTTTTCATTTTCTAAACTCTTTGTTCTGTCGGTCAACTCTGTAGTTAGTCGTCGGTGACAACTACCAGTTCCGTCAGTACAACTCCAGTTAGCTTCAGGATCTCCATCCGTCGGGCATCATAGGATTTTGCTTCATCGGGCAACACTGTCATCTACTCGACGGGCATCACTGTAACTTTTTCTTTGTCTTTACCGATGGTGTGCACTCTGTCGGTGTTGTCTGTCACTTAGTGAATACTTGACTTTTATGCATTGTTGAAAGCATGATCTTTGTTTCATTGATTCTCTGAAGTCTTTGGCATTATGTACATGACCGTATAGATGATATCATGTTGACATCAATGAAAATACAAACCATTAACTGATTTAATGTCTTGCATCATCTTCAACTTAACATTATCAAACATTCAATCAGTTACATGTCATCACCTGCAACTCACTATTTGTAAAACCTTCTGAACTTTATTACTTTGTAAAGGTTTTGGGTCCTTGTAAAACCTGTTTTTACTTAATCAAAACTCACTATACGTACAGGTAATCCCAATAGTTTCTTTAACTATCAACTCAAATTTTTCTGCAGAAGAAAATGCCTTTAATTATTTACCATAAAAATAAAAATGTTACATAGTATAAAAGCTGAAAATAATGACATTTATAGAACTAACAATTTTTATTTTTTTTAAAAACCTCTATATTAGAGAGTGTTATCAGATATTGTTTTCCAATGCTATCATTACATCAGTATATCTTTAGTTTCCTTCTATTGTCTTACATTCTGATGATAGATTACTGGATAAATAATACAAAACTTTGATATACAAAATACTTACACAACCTAATCTAAAAGCTATATATCCATAGGGTAAATGAGAAAATGGGTGATGATGAGTACATTGAAGCATATATCCATAGGGTAAATGAGATTATGAATGTCATTAAGGGTGTTGATTAAAGTATAGAATAGAAGGAAGTGGTTAGAAAGGTATTCATGAATTTTCCTAAACCTAAACCCTAAAAGATGAAGAGATATGCAATTGAAGAAAGTCATGATCTAAATTGTTACACCTTAGACCAGTTAATTGCATTTGAGATTTCCTAAATTAATTAAATCAAGAAGAAGAGGAAAGAATTTGCATTCAAAGCCTAAGTTGAACCTAAAGAAGACATGGATATAATTATACCAAACTTTGTAGTCTACCTCTAGAATGTTTTAATTGTTATAAAATTGGTAATTTTATGTCTAAGTGTCCTTTTTAGGAAGAATTCAAAGGATATGATAATATTTAGATATGATAGATATGGTCCAAGGGAAAAAAGATAGATTAAAGGAACAAAAGAAAGAAAAGATTATGCTCCATGGAGGAACATTCTTCTGAGGATGAAAGTGAAGATGATGAATAAACATTACTCCTAACTATAAAGGAAGATGGCAATGAAAGAAACACAAGTATATAAATGAATATGACTCCATTACATGCTAAAGTAGAACTAACTACACGAATTATTGATTTTGGATGTTCAAACAATGTGATAGAGTGTAAAGAGAAGTTTATGAATCTTGAGAAATATGATGGAGGATCTATGAGATTCATTGGAGAAGAAGTTTCTTCTATATGTATTATGGGAAGTATCTCAGTTGATGGTAAGCATAAAATATATAATGTCTATTATGTCAAAGGACTAAGACATAGCCTACTAAGTATTAGTCAAATGTGTAAAAAGGGTTATGAAGTTGACTTTAGTAAATTGATATGTACAATTAGAAAAGAAAATAATGGAAGATTTGTTCCTAAGGTATTTAGAACGAATGGAAATATTTATTATATCAAATATAGGATTAATGAAAAATTTATGATGACTCATAGTAATGAAAGTTGGTTTTGGCATAAGAGACTGGGTCATGTTAAGTTTGATAACATGGTAAAAATCAGTACCACTTAGGTGCTATGAGATCTATCAAATATTGTTAAACCATCTGACATAGTATGCAGGGAGTGTCAATTTGGAAATAAAACAAAAAGGGGATTCAAAAGAAAAGAATATTTGACTTCTAGACCCTTGGAGCTGATTAATAAAGACCCATGTAGACCTACTAAGACTAAAAGACTCCATGGAGAAAGGTAATTTATGTTTCTTATTGATGATTACTCTAGGTTGACTTGGTTTACTTTTCTAAAAGAAAAAATTGAAAGTCTTTAAGAGACTTAGAGCTTTCAAATCATTGGTTGAAAATCAAATCAATGCTAGAATCAAATGTTTAAGGTATGAAGAGGAGGATAATTTAATTCAAATCAATTCATTTAATTTTGTGAAGAATAAGGGATTAAAAGAAAATGGTCTACATCTAGGACGTCATAATAGAATGGAGTGGAAGAAAGGAAGAATATAACTATGGTTGGGATGGTTAGAACAATGTTGAAAGATGTTTAACTACCTTATGTATATTGTAAAATGTAGTGCATATTGTTGTCTATATTCTTAAAAGGGTACATACCAAAACAAATCACACCAAACACCCTATGATCTATGTTACGAGAGACCACCGATAGTAAAATACTTTAGAATCTTTGGAAGAAAATGTTACATAAAAATAGATGCGGACAATCTCAGAAAATTTGAGGATAGAAATAATGAGGGAATTGGTTTGGGATATTCCACACAACAAAGTTTAGCAGTGTTACAACAAAGATTAATGGGTTTATCACTAATATCCAACTAAGGAACATAGGGAATTCTTAAAGGTCAACTATTAAAATCTCCATCTCAAGAAAAATTAAATAGAAGTAATACATAAAACCACAAATGGTAATAAAAGATCATGATTTAAAACCACCCAAGAAACGACGACCTAAAATCGATCGAGAAAATTGAAACTTTAATGCTGAGATGATTTCATAACATAAAAATTAAATATTCCTTTCTCCTATGATAATAACATTGTAATGTGAAATTGGATACTTTCATGATATTATTATTCACATAGGAATGCTTACAGATCAACAATTCAAATCTCCATCTCAAGAACCAAATAAATAGAAGTAATACCTAAAATCACAAATAGAAATAAAATATCATGATCTAAAACCACACAAGAAATGACACCCAAAAATCTAGATAGAAAACTAAAACATTAATCTTAAGATGAGTTCCTATCGTTAAAATAAAATATTCTTTTCACATATCAGGGTGGCTGCAAGAAGTTGAGTCGCTCTTTTCGGCAAAAAGTGGAAGTGTTTTCCCTTTTTTCAAAATTTCTATCAATTAATGTCAAAATTTGAGGCACTTAGAGATTGAATCTCATAAAGCTTCACTAATAGAAAATGTAGTGCTCGGAGTCTAGTTTTCAAATATGTAATTTATTTCAATACTTACATGATATAAATTGTTTTTTAGTGGGTATGTTTAAAAACCACTTTTTCAAAATGCACTTTTCATGACCATACCACACATGTGTACGACCACCATATTTTAACCTAAATAAATATTTTTTTGTGAATTCCTCTGGGGAAAGATACCTAAGACAACAAATATTGATGAGCAAATTTTTTCTTTTTTTATTGAATATATTATTTTTTATTAATTTTGAATTGACTGTAAAGTATATTTTTGAAACCTCTGATGTATGGCCACCATAATTTGATAAAAATTTAACATTTTTTCAAAATTCTTTTTTTTTAATCTTCAATAAAATTCTATGTAGATTGATGCCATATAATTTATTTTCAATTTTTTATTTTTTTTAAGTTATTAAAATTTTAGTGAACCTCACTATTCTAAGTTTAGCTACCACTTTTGATTAATAAATATTGCAAAAATAGTATAATTAATGATATCACTATAAAAAAAAAAAAATTTAAATTAGGACAATAAGAACTATAATGGGCGTTTATTTCATCCAAAAATTCAATTAGGAAGACCTTAAAAAAATTACGGCAAGACAAACATTTAATATTTATGTGCCTTAGCCATTATTTTGGAGGTCCAAGAATAGGCTTGGTCCCACCAAGCCTATCACGAACAGAAATCCAATGCAAAGGGTGGATTGAAAATTCAACTTTTAAAAAATGGGCACACGTTAAAAATTGCGTACCCGTTTCTTATATATAATAAATCGATATTTAAAAATGAGTTTCTAGGCATAATTTTAAAAAATATATTTAGAAACGGGTACCCATTTCTGAAAAAATGGGTACCCATTTTGAAAAAAATGGGCACCCATTTTTTGAATTTTTGGATCGGGCGTCCGACCCTAAATTGAGTGCCCATTTTAGTGGCATTTTTCAATTCCACATGAGTTCCACCAAATTGGGACCCAACTTATTGCACCTACCCATCATAACTAAATTATATTGTAAAATTAGATACTTTTATATTGTTATTATGGGAATTTTCAATTTCCATCATGCCAAAACAGTACTTATTAATTAAAGAGATTTAAAAATTGACAAATACATCTTTAAATACATACTTTTTAGTAACATAACATTTTTAGTAATTCATTCTTTCACATTCAATTTAAATAGTGAGCTTTTCACATCTTGACCTTTTGTCATTGACTTTTTAGATGATTTAGTGTTTTTTTAGACTCTAGTCAAAATGTTTTCATAGTCATAGACCTTAGTCAATTGTACTTATTTGTTTCTTTTACTATTTGATGACATGTTCATCTTTTTTTACTTATACTGTTATGAGTTAGTACATATTATGTCATAAGATGATGTTCAATTATGTTGATTTTTGTTATGATTAATTAACTTACATTATAATGGTACCATGTTGTTGAGTAAATGTTACTTAATTCGATTGATGTTACTATCATGCATATTTATTTAATTAGTCAAATGTTAAATGAAATAAAAATATGATGTAAATTTGGT
Organism: Thuja plicata; assembly: GCA_018584345.1. Lineage (NCBI taxonomy): Eukaryota > Viridiplantae > Streptophyta > Pinopsida > Cupressales > Cupressaceae > Thuja > Thuja plicata. The sequence goes on along the minus strand of MU227808.1, from coordinate 2,983,192 downwards.
TTATGATTATGGTTTGGGTACTAACCTATTGCTGAGAATTTGAGTGGTTTAAGTGGTTGACATGTATCTCCCATTGATTTGTCATTAACTCTTATGCCCTAGTATTATTTAGAAATTTGTCTATTGATGTATATCCTTCACTTGAATCACTCCAGAATATTGATTTGTCCCCTCCTACTATATCACAAGAAATTTATTCCATTATTATTTCTCTGTAATTGATTATAAAGTTCCAAACCCTTGATCCTTTTGGCAGGTTTATTGTTCTGAAATTGCTAGTTGGTTTTGTCCCATTCATATATTTATGTAGTGATATCCTAACCCATTTTATTTTTGGTTCCTTATATATTTTCCATACGTGTGTTTTGCTCCTGACACCTTACTTTGACATAGAGGGTATCTTATTCTTATTCCCCCTTCATCTTGTGGTTTGCATATTTTATCCCATGCAATCATTACCAAATTTTTATTTTCTATCATGCCTTGCCAATAAAATCCTCTCTTAATTTTTTCCATTTTATCTTTGGCTCTTTTTGTTAATGGGAGACATGACATTTGATACAGTGAAATGGATGACATTGTTGTTTTGAGAATCGTTGATCTTCCTACCATAGATAATCATTTTCCTTTCTAAGACTCCATTATTTGTCATAGTTTGGTATGTACTGTCTCCCATTATTTATTGGATCTTGTACCTTTTCTATAAATAGGCGTAAGTATTTGTAGGGGAGTTTCCCTTGTTTGTACCCTATGGTAATGCATTTTTTTTTTCCTATCTCTGGAACCTACATTAAAGAAGAAGATCTCAGGTTTCTCTTGATTTGCCATTTGTCTTGAGGCTTTGACATATGTCTCTAGAATGTGTTTGGATTGTCTTGCTTCACTTCTTTCCCCTACTCCAAGCAACATAGTGTTGGTATTCCACTTGTTATATTTATTCCTTTTATTTTCTCATTATTTACCTTTTTGTTTATTGATCTACCCAATGCTTCTTCCATTATGATGAATAAAAAGGGTAAAATAGGGTCTCCCTACCTTAGTCCTCTAGAACTTTCAAAGTATACTTTTGGAGTCCCATTAGCTAAAACTAAAAATCTCATGCTAGATATACATTCAATTGTTGGCATTGTTACTTATACCACTCTAGTTTCTCAACTAGATTCAATCCACACATTTCAAAATAATTGACAAGGTCTATGTATCCACCATAACTCCCAAACGTGTTGCTAACTATATTCCACAAACCCAACTAGAAGAAGATATTGGTCATTATGTCTTGATACTGATAATTTGAGGTTCTAGTCTCTATTATGATATGGACAACACACGATAATAATTTTTTATTTTATGATCAAAAATAGAATGGCTACAATTCAATTATTTGAAGAGCAATAAATATGCCACTAGCAACAGTGCAATTTAATTAAAACCAAATTTAAATTTTTTTTAAAACATTATTAAAAATATTGAACTTAACCTCACAATTAAGACAGTGAAAATTTATTTAAATCAAATGGATTCATATTCACAGAAGAAAATATAGGAAATCTACCTATATTTATGCATCAGAGATCTTTTCTATGAGAACATTTCATGGTAAATCAAAGAGAAGATATTTCCATAATCTATGATAATAACTATTAAGAATTTATGGATTTTATTGTGTTGTAAATTTTTGCATCGACGTTTTGAATCACACTTCGTGATCCATCATTGGGATGAGCAATAAGAGAGCACAAGGAAAAATCAATAAAGTTGCAGATCTAAACAAGTTAAACGAGAAGAAGAGGTGGAAGGAAAGAGGCTCAAAAGCACATGTGAAAAATTGATGGATCACAGAGTGTGATTCGAAACGTCAATGCAAAAATTTACAACATAATCAATTCCAAAAACTCTTAATATTTATTTCATGGTAAGTCGATCCACCTAGATTTATAAATTCATGGTAGTCAAGAAGTTTCCTAGCATGATTTGATGAATTAGTTGCACAATTTACTTAGAAGCTCTTTTCAGAGATACTAAAAACTGTTGTGAATGAAATTGAAAGAAGAAATTGATAATTGTTGTGTATGAAATATATATTGTCATAAAAGACCAATAGTTAGTATGGCTCCCATAGCTGAGAAAAGTTCAATGCCTAACAAGATCACTATTGGGATATATGTCAACCCTAACAACTGTTATGGCCCTTTGGTTACATAGAATTTCAAAACTATTAATTTTTTAAAAAAAATGACTTGAAACCACACAGTAATATATTATCAAAATCTACAATTAATTCATCCTTCTTATTATTATATGGTAATATTATTGCATTCAGTGAATCTTCAACCAATCCTTAGCTGGTGATTAATTCATCCATCTTATTAGAAACTAAAATAGATTGCATTCTTATTCATACAAATAGAAAGAAAGAGAAATCCAAGTCCTATAAGATAGTTGACCACTCTTGCAACTCACTGTTCTTACAAGAATCCCAAAAACAACTTCAGTTATTAACTGAATACTTTTATAAATGAATTAAAAGCTCTTAAAACCACAACCCAAACTAATTAAAAGTTATCATTACAATAACATATTTTTAATTAAATTTAAATAAAAATGAAAAAGTATTACAGATAATAATTATTAAAATAGCTAAAAAAATACAATTAAAGGACTAACAACAATAGCAAACAAAAGCGTACGTCAAAAATAATGAGAGTGAGTGCAAATCCACTATATAAACTACAATGAGGGGAAAAATGGCTTCCATGGACAACACTATATTCTTGCTCTGAACTACATCAACAACAATAAGAATGAGTGTGAACCTAATAAAATGGACTTCACTTGATGCATACATGGTGAGTGTATGTGTAAATCCTACATAATAGACTTCAGTAGGTGCATAAATATGGAATTAATGAAAAGCAGTGCAGAAGCTTGACTGTCATGCTTTTGTAGTAAGTTGAGGTTGTAATGATAAAAATGTTGACCACTTTATATCTGGGCCTTGGGGAATGCATTGCCAAAACCTTTCCTTCAAATCAAGCGCAATTCCTCATAAAAAATTATCATTTGAGCGGGTAAAACACAAGTAATCTCTCACAACAACACAATTGTTGTAACTTTCATGAGGGGATTGCAAGTATATATATCGGATATCAAGTATTTTTTGAACCAATGTGCTTCACCCCTTGATTCAAAGAGGTGCATTTTTATACACCTAAAATTGGTCAAAGCAAGTCAAAGCAAAAATCAATCAAATAAAAGCCATTTTGAATTAATTAAAATTAATAAATCAAAATGCTAGGCAATTGAATTAATTATTTAATTTCATAGTTCATCAATCATGGCTAAAGTAATTAATTCTTTTGAATTAATTAAATCCTAATATCCCTCACCCACCACTACATGATGAAAAATCACTCAACCAATGGGGAATGAGGAAAGAAAGCACATGTATTGCAAAAAGGCTTTGCTATCTTTACCATTCAACCTTGAAAGAAAATCTTGTCCACTCAAGGATCCTAATCATTCTTTGAACATGGTTATCTAAACTCACCCCTACACCTTGGTAAAACATATAAATATGAGGCATAATTAAATACAAATCATGACTTTACAACCATTTTGCATCCACTTTCATATAGAGAATTAATATTATAGTCAATTTTCATCCACTATCTTTGTAGGAAAATTAGTAATATTATCTAGTTATATCGTAATTTTGAATTCTCATAGAGATTTAGGAAGATTTGAGCATGAAGATTTGCTTGATTTTCATCATTTCATCATCTTAAATCATATATATTCTCATTCTAGGGGTTGTCACCTTAGGATTTCTTTGCAGTTAGGAGCATTCTTTTAGTCCTTCTAGTTAGAGATCCATTATACACTCTCAATTGCTTCAATTTGAATGTTATTTAGAATACATCTTTTGAATTCAAATTTATAATTGTTATTAAATTAATGTTTCAAGTAGGTTTACACACACACAAAGACAATATTGCAAATTTGCTTAGCAACTTTTTCATATTGTTCACAAAACTACCTAAATAGACCCTACATCACTTCTAAATACAAAAACACACCTAATGAGGTTAAATGAGATTTTTTACATGTTTACACACCATAGAATCCATATTTGTCAATGTTGTTACATTTGACATTGTTGTTATATTTGACAATATTATGACCACAATTGCAATATTGACCTACTACTCAACATGATTGCTAACTTGAATCTAAAACCTTACAAATGGTCCATAAGACCTTATTCTAAGATATTAACATGACGAAAAACATCAAAAGGATCAAACTTGCCTCATGGAGGCATGACCACATTGGGTTCCCATGCACTAGAATCACATGTCCACCAAAGGTGGTTCAATATCCATATGCAATTAAGTATGTGTTAGAATTCATAGAATTGATACACAAAGATCCATTGTAGAAAAAAACTATCACAAAAGCAAAGAATGGAGGCACAATAAAGAATGATCTGAAAGATGAAACATTCATTTAGAGATGGAATAATAAAATACAATGAGTTCAAACCTTATAAAGCTGATCAAAACCCTGAAAGGGAAAATCTAGGTTGCATAATAATAATTAATAAAAGAATTAATTATTATATGCCTAAAGTTTATCTTAAGTAAACTAGAGATAATAAGTAACTTAATATTTAAATAAAAAATGATTTAACTAATAAGTGAAATAATTTATTACTCTAACACCCCCCTTTAAGATAAACTTAGGGAGTAGCTAAAAAGTAGAAACAACTACTGAAAATAGTCGAAAATGGGTCCATGCAACATGGCCTGATCAGGTACCCAAGTACAAATAATCTTTGTAAAGAAGAGAAAAGGAGAAAACGTAGTGGGATAAACCCTCTCTGAAAAGAGATTAAGACTAGTGAAGGACTGAAGAAACCTCCAAACTAGAGAATGTCCCAAAAAATAAGATCAAGCGAAGAACATGAATAACATCACTGAAGCATGAAGCTGCAAACACTATCAAAGAATAATTGTCAGAACCTCCACAAAAATAGAACATGATCAGGTAGAGAAGACTATAATCGACATGAGTGCCCTCAAATGACACTACTCAGATCAAGATGTCAAACAAAGGCAAGGATTGGAACTTGAAGATATAGATGGCAAAAAACATTAAAGTCTAAAGATTTGATCAATACAAGGTGAAAGGTTGCCTCCAAAATAGGAATGAAAGAGTGTCCATATGGTAAATGATCCATCTCACCAAAATGCATAGTTACCTATCCACTGCATCCACCTAGTACATAGGAACAAATACTGAATATATAGCTCACTCCACTAAACCAAGGATGCATTAGAACCAATAGGAGATACCCCCATAACGCTAAGTAGGGAGAGGCATGAAAGGTAAACTGAAACAGACTGCCAAGAACAACTGCATGACAAAGAACCATGAACATAGAAAGTGTAGAAGAAAGTACAAACACATATAAAGGATGGTATCATGGAAGGATCACTCTATTGACACACATCATGAGGCTAATTTTATGGAAGCAACACTCACTTGAAAAGGGTAGATGAAAACAAAGAAAATATCAAATCCCCCAAACAAGCACAAGATGTGCAAGATCCCAAGCATGCAATAGATGAAACTTTATCTTAGTGTGTTTTTAAAAAATAAATACTATAGAAATAGATGTCTACAATGCTCAAGAATGAAAAAAAGTTGTAAGAACATGAGAAACAACTAAGAAGGAGTCATCCCATGCAAGGAAAATGATCTCAGGACCTGAAACATCTAAGATATTCACTAGATTATGAAAAAAAACCTGAATAAAATGTACCTAGAGAAGATTCTGGAATTGAGACCATACCAAAAGAAAGAGAACATAAACATCTTTCCAACGATATGTGGAAATCAAAAAACAGAGTCTGGATGAGAAAAATATAGCTCCCAGGGTGCAAAAAAGAAACCTGTCTTTGACTGGAAAAATACCCTACAAAATGGAAAAATCGGGAAATGAAAGCTCCAAAAATAGCTCAGGCTCAAAACCATCTTTCTGAAGATATCTCATTTGCCCAAAAACACCTCTTTTTCTCAAGATATGAGCAAAAAATGACAAGACCCTAGAAAAATTAAATAAAAAATCCTTGGTAGCTCACTGGTGGCTGGACTGGGCAGAGGTGGCACATTTATGGCATACAAGAGGAGGTGGTGCGCCAGTTGCACGCTGGATGGGGTGGAGCTCAGGCGGCGCCCACAGCTCAAGCCGAGCCAACCAAGTAGAGCCCATGGTGAAGCCTGTAACTCAAGGTCGAGCCTGCAGCTCGAGACCGGGCTGAGCCCACACTCGAAGTAGTGCCTACTATAGCTGAGTTGACCTAAGCACTCTGCACTTTGATTTTATTATTATTATTTCCTCCTTGATTCGCGTGCTAGGGTCATACAGCCTGAGAGAAAAAAATATGCCCTGAGGTCAACTTGTCCAAATGGAAAAATTTAAAATGGCAGTAGGGGTTTTGGGGCCTTTTGAGCGCAACCGTAAGGTCAGATTGTGCCCAGAGTGGTCCAAAAAACAAGCTCCCCCCAAATCCACACAAAAAACCTTTGTAAACATGAAACCCTCAGAGCTCCAAAAATTCTTCAAAGACTCAAGAACATGTTGCAATAGAAAGTCTCTGATACCATGTTAGAATTCATACACCAAGATCTACTGTAGGAAAAACCTGTCACAAAAGCAAAGAATGGAGGCACAACAAAGAATTCTCTAAAAGATGAAATATTAATTTAGAGAGGGAATAATAAAATACAATGAGATCAAACCTTATAAAGGTGATCAAAAGGGAAAAATCTAGGTTGCATAATAATTAATAAAATAATTAATTATTATATGCCTAAAGTTTAGCTTAAGTAAACTAGAGATAATAAGTGACTTAATAATTAAATCAAAATGATTTAATTAATAAGTGAAATAACTTAATACTCTAACAATATGTGCAACATGTAGAGGATGATAATGAGAAAAGAGCATTAAAGGTGGATCTCACACATAAAGGAGAATGTGATTACAACTATCACCACCTAAAGTGGAACTTCTCCTACACCATGTGCAAATAAAGGTGCATACCCCTAGGTGTCTCATATGCAAACTACTATACAATGCATTATTCTATGTAAGCTTAAGTACAATATAATTTGTTAATATTTAATTACACCAACAACATACTTAAATATACCCCAATAATTGTGCACTCAAAATTGATAGTGCTTATAGAAAAATATTTTAGAATTCATATATAAATGTCTCAATAGTGGTGCACAACTAGGCCAATTATGAACAAAAAAATCCAAAAAAGCTAAAAAATTATTAGCTATTAAAATTGGCAATATTTATGAATAATTGTTTTAGTATTCATGCACAAATGTCCCACTAGTAATGAACAAATGGGTCAATTATGAACTAAAAAAGGTTTTAAAATGATTGGCGATTGTTACATTTAAAACTTATTAATGGGCATTTAGTTATCATATTTTTTGGCTCCTTCAAAATTAGTAATTGGGGGATTGGGTACATAGCTATTAGAATGCGCTAGGCTACTAATGCTCTTCCCCTATCATTTTTCATTTAAAATATGGAATGTCGTCTATTCATTATTTTATGAATAAAATTATGCAAAATAAATATTATTAATACAAATACCAATTAATAGTTAATAGTTTTTAACTACAATTTTATTTCATCTCTTTACAAAAAATTCCTTCTTATATTTCTAACTTTTAGTAATATTTTTTTTTTAAGATTGTGATGGAAACATGTGAGCATACATAAATGTCAACATCTCTCTATCTCATGTTATTATCCTCACCAATTGTTCTCATTGTTATATATTTTAAAAAGCGCACAACTACTTAAAATAAAAATGTGCAATAAAAGTCCTACAAATAATCAAAAACTCAAAATGGCGCGCGGGGAGTGGGAGGACCAATGGCAACAACGGTCACCTGCAACATGACGAGCAGAGTCTCATGGTCAGTCTAGTCATGGGGTGTTCAAGAAACATGGAGGCTTGGCCTATCAAAACCAATATGGCAAGGTGTGGCCGCATAATAGGCGTTCATAGGCGCATTTTCAACCGAATGTTCAAACCCCAAACCCATGGAAGGGAAACCCTAACCTCCAACGGAAACCAAAATAGGTTTGGAATGGTAGGCGATGGGAGAGTAAGGAGCATGGGGGTCTAGAGAAACAGGCTTACCACCGGTTTGGGAAGAACTTCAACTTTCAACAAATCACGCACAAGTTTTTCAGACCGTGAGACCCACTTACTAAGAGTGCAGCACGGAACGCCAACGATCAAAACATGCCAGCTATGGAAAACATCAGGTATGAGATAGTCTCAACCCTAAAAATTTTAGATGCACAATGGAAAGAAGCAAGTGTGTCATTGAAAGAGAAGGCCTTTTTCTTTAAATGGTTAGGTCACTAGCCGTCTGTAACAAAAATCAGAGCATGGAGCAGAGAACTATGGGGGAAAGATTGTAGGCTCAAAATCCTATCCAACGGCTTCTATTTAGGAATATGTGCTATGAAAGAGGATAAGGAGTGGATCTTGAACAATGGTCTTTATATGGTCGAAGGAATAGGCATTTTTCTAAAAAACTAGGAAGCAAACTTTAACCCACAAAGTGAAAAATTGAATGAATACCCAGCATGGGTAAGTCTACACAACCTCCCAGTGGAGTACTGGGGTGAGGACACACTTAGAAGAATAGGAAATGGTATAGGAACCTATATCAGAATGGAGGAAGTAATAAATGAAATAGATGCTTCGATTCATCCCTGGATTCTAATTAACATACAGGAACACTCACCAATCCCAGATAAAATAAACCTTAGTACAGAAAATGGGGTATGGGAGAAAAACATCACCTTATGGAAAGAGAAGATCGAAGCCAACAAAAAGGTGCAGCAGGAGCCTGAACCCCCTAGGAAAGATAAAGGAACAGTAGATGATCTACTCATGGATGAACTAGAAAGAAGAACTCTCAATCAAGAAATTACCAAGCAAGAAATAGCTGACTAATTTATTACACAATTAGTAAATGACTCACCCCTTTGGAGAAAAGAAGTCAGACGGGTGCTAGAGGAAACATGCACAGAGGACAAAGGAATTGCAAACACATCTGTAACATGCTTTTCAACCCAAGTTGTCAAGAGCACACCTATCTCACAATTAATGGGGAATATGGAAAAGGAACAAAGACCACCCTCCCAAAAAATTAGAGCGTCATGCTTTGAGAGTGAAAACCTAAACAGATTGGCAGACAATGCTACAAGAAAGAATGATGATAGTGCTATGATCATCCAAGACACCGACGAGAAACATAACACCTGGATGGGGGAAAAAAAGGTCATTAATGCAAAAAGGATTGATGATCAGCACCAGGATGCTCCAGAACATAGCATCAACACAGAGACTAAACAGAGATTGGACATGGACATGGAAATTTCCCCTATCATAAATTTGAGTCTTTCTATGGAAGAGGAAAAAGCCAATGAGGAAACTTTCGTAGAATGGGACTCAGAATCTGAAGAAGGATTAGGGGAAAATGATATAAATAACTTATGCCTCTTTGAATCCACTGGAATTTTAGACAAGAGATCTATTAAACAAATGGTATCTACCCAGAAAAAACCAAATACTGGCCCTAAAGGGAAAAGAGGTGCTAAATCTACCAGAGAGAAGCTGAAAATTGCAAGGGATGCTGCTAACCAGTCCAAATTGAGATCGGGAAATGGCTATAATGCCATTTCCTGGGAGCCATGAAAACCCTATCATGGAATGTTAGGGGCTGCAATGCCCTTGACAAGATTTGTTTGATAAAGCGATGTCTTGATCAAACAAAACCAAATTTAGTGCTATTGCAAGAAACCAAAATCAAAGAGGAGGATTATGAGCTTTTTAGAAGGAAGTTCGAAAAATGGAAATGTGCTCTAGTTGGGGCACAAGGCGCATCTAGAGGATTGGGGATTCTCTGGAAGGAAGGATCAGTGGATGTAACAGTACTACAATAGGACTAGCATTGGAAATGGGTGCGAGTTCACATAAAACATCTCCACTGCAATATTTCCTTTCTCAATATCTATGGCCCAAATAACAGAACACAAAAGAAACAAGTATGGGAAACACTTACAACACTTATGGAGAATATGGATAATGAAGTGGTAGCACTTGGGGGATATTTCAATGCTATCCTAACACCTGCGGATAATAAAGGTGGGAAAGGATGGAGCAGTGAAAACCAAAGATATTTCAGCACCTTTGTAACGGACTGTGGTTTGTTGGAAATACCCTTCAAAAAAGGGGAGTTTACTTGGACAAATAGACGGGAAGGATTCCTGAACATAGATGAGAAGATAGATAGATTCTTTATAGGGGTAATTGGGCGGACACAAATTGGTCATGTGATGTAGAAATCCTGCCCTTTCAAGGATCAGATCACTTTCCCATCAGCCTACAAATTCAGCATGAAGACACCCCCGATCGGTGTCCATTCAAATTTGAAGCAATGTGGTTCACTTTGAAAGGTTTTAGCAGCCTTACTGAAGAATGGTGGTCACAAGCTCCAAGGAGACCAGGTAATAAAGCTTTTATTTTTTTCAAAAGATTGCAATTCCTCAAGGACCAGTTAAAAATATGGAATCAAACACATTTCAAAAATATCTTTACTAAAAAATATAAGGTGGAAGCAAAACTCACAGCTTTAAGCCTTAAAGTGATTGAAAATGGAATGGAGGATGCTGACTTTAAAGAGGAAAAAAGACTACAACAGGATTTAGGTGAATTATTAAAGAAGGAAGAAATCTTCTGGAAACAAAAGTCAAGGGAGACATGGCTGAAGGAGGGTGACCTTAACACAAAAAAAATTCACAACTCACTAAAACAGCGACGAGCTTATAATAAGATTTTCAGCATCCAAAATGAGCATGGTGTGGAGATTAGGGAGAAGGACCTGATTAATGAAGAGGTAGTGGCTTTCTTTTCAAAGAAGAAACAACCAAATAATAGAGATAACCATTTGTCTAAAAGGTTGTTCGAGGTCATCCCAACTTTAGTTTTTGAAGACCAAAACAGACATTTAGTAGCCCCGGTCTCCATAGAGGAAGTGAAGAAGGCTTTGATGGGAATGGGTGGAGACAAAGCTCCAGGACCTGATGGATTTCCCGCAATGATTTTTCAGAAATTGTGGCATATTTTTGGAAAGGATATCTGGGAAGTTGTGGAAGAATCGTGAGAGGGAGGCTTCATCTTAAAGGACCTAAATACTACTTTTCTAGCTCTGATTCCAAAGCAGGAACCACAGGAGAACTTTGAAGACTTTAGATCAATTGCCCTTTGCAACACAATTTATAAAGTAATTTCCAAAGTCATAGCAAACAGACTTAAGACAGTCCTAAATTCAGTTATTTTGGAGGAGCAAAGTGGTTTCTACCCAGGAAGATCTATTTTTGAAGGGGTGGTGATTGCACGTGAGGCAATTCACTCTATCAGATCTTCAAAATGTCAGAGTATGATGGTGAAGCTAGATATTAAAAAAGCTTATGATGAGGTGGATAGAAACTTCTTATTAGAAGTAATGAACAGATTTTGCTTTGGACAAGAATGGATAAGATGGGTGAAGAGCTGTATTGAGACACCTAGATTCTCTGTTTTGATCAATGGAAGCCCTCAAGGTTTTTTTGCACAAGATAAAGGCATAAGACAGGGGGACCCCCTTTCCCCTTTTCTCTTTATTATTTTAGCTGAAGCTCTTGGAAGGCTAATAAAGGAGAAAAAAGAAAATGGAACGTGGAAAGGTATTCAAATTGCTGATGGAGTAGAAGCCCTCTCGTACATTCAATTTGTAGATGATACCTTCCTAGGGGGGACAGCTACGGAACAGGAAGCAAGAGTTATGAAGGAAACCTTGGACTTGTATGGGAAAGCCTCTAGGCAACTAATAAACTGGCGAAAATCTGAAATTTTTTTCTTCAACACCCCAAGGCAGCTACAGCCTAGGATTAGCAACATTCTAGGTATGAGGGTCAGCCTCCTCCCAGGAAGATGTTTAGGCATCCCTCTTTTCAATGGTAGAAATAAGGCAGACTTATGGAGGGAACTATCGAAGAAGTGTCTTAAAAAGATGGAAGGATGGAAGGGCAGATGGCTGTCCTCAGCGGGCATAATTTTAATGCTTTAGACAGTAATTTCTGCAATGCCGGTTTACTCAATGATGTGCATGGACATCCCAAAAAAAGTTGTGAAGATACTAAGTGCAAAGATGCGAAGGTTTTTCTGGTGTGGAGCAAAGGAAGAAGATAAAATCCCTCTGGTGGCGTGGGAGAAGATTTGTAAGCCAAAGGATCATGGTGGGGCAGGTATTTGTAACTGGCAATTTATGAACAAAGCTCTTGGGGAAAAGCTTGTATGGAGCATGTATAGGAACAATAATTTCTTCTGGGCAAGAGCCCTTCAAGCGAAGTATTTAGACTCGGCAGAGAGTTCACAGATTTTGACAATTAGGAACCCCCCTCGGGGTTCTGCAATATCGAACTTTATGATGGTATGTAGACCAATCATCACGGAACACATCACATGGAAAGTTAAAGATGGGAATATAGCCCTCTTTTGGGAAGATTCCTAGGAAGGACATAAGGCTCTACAAGAGGAGCAAGATTTGAACTTTTCAAAGAACCACCTTCAAACACATTGGGGCAGAAGAATTAGGGATTATGTGGAGTATAAAATCACAAATGAAGGGGGAAAATGGGACTGGAAGAGCCTAGAAATGGAGAACATACCATCCTTGGAAAAGGACAAAATGAGAGAAATCTTAAGAGCAAGGGAGATAGCGATAACATCAGATAATGATAGAATAAGATGGTGTGGAAATCTCTCAGGGGATTATTCAGTTAAAATAGGCTACAAATTGTTGGAAAATATGACAAAACAACCTTTCCCATCCAAAGATCTATGTTGGAGCAAAGATATCCTACCAAAAGCGGGTGTTTTTGCGTGGTTGATATGCAAGGGATGCATCTTGACTGGTGAAAGAAGGAAAAAAATGAGTCTAAATGGACCAACTAGATGTGAACTTTGTGAAAAAAATGAAGAATCTGTAGATCACTTGTTGCTATAATGTGAATATGCATCCAATTGCTAGAATTTTGTTCAAAACAAGCTAAGATGGTTTGGACCGCGTGCTAACAATATTTCTGAGGTTTTTGCAGGTTGGCCTAGGATGAAAAGTAAAACAACTCTCTCTAACATATGGAAGATAATCCCATCTTTGGTTGTATGGGAGCTATGGAAAGAAAGAAATCATAGGGTTTTTAGAGGTGAAAAGGAACCACAACAGAGGTTTCTAAATAGAATTCAACATGCTATAGAGGAGGTGGTAAGCACTTCTACAATGAGAAGGCAGTTTTTGAAGATTCCCTTTACACAGGATGACAGAATTATTCAAAGGAATTGGCCCGGAATAAGATTTAACTCTCCGGCTAGAACATTAGTGATAAAAACAAAAAAGAAAACAGGGGGGAGAACATAAAGTAGCAGCCCCCGGAGGAAGGATGGGTAAAAGCAAACTTTGATGGGGCAGCTAAAAATAATCCAGGTTTGAGTGGCATTGGTGTGATTTTTAGGAATGCTGATGGTGCGACCTTGGGGAAGGCAGCTAAACGATGTAAAGATGGAACGAACAATATGGCAGTGTCAAGCTGCATTATTGGCTGTCCACATGGAACAATAGTTAGGGATCAAGAAACTACACCTAGAAGGGGAATCTCTACTGGTGGTGCAAGCCATCTCCAAACTTTCCATAAATGCATGGCATCTGGGAAAATTCACAGACTCAATAATAGAAAGACTTGAAAATTTTGAAGATTTCAAAATCACTCATATTAGGAGAGAAGGAAATTCAAAAGCTGATGAGCTCTCTAAATGGGCAACAAATATGACAGAGATAGATAAACTATGGTTTGAACTAACTCCCCCTTTAAATAATTAATTTTATATGAAAAGGATGAAAATTCCAAAGGTTTTGTTTTTGGAAATTTTACAAAGTGTGAATTAATGCAGCCGCTCAAAAGCAAATTACTCTGCATAGATGAATGACGTCATCCAAAGGTAAGATAATGATTGTCATAAAACTGAGTTTTTGGGTTGATGGCAGAGAATATTAACTGATGCCACCGTTGCGATAGCAAGTGTGCGAAAGGACGTTCCCTCTTTAATCGCAAAGTAACTCTTTATTTAAAGCACCACGGCCGAGCATATTTTTCTGCATAGTGAGAACCAGACAACTTGTTCTGTGTGAAGAAAGGGAAGGAAACACTAGGATGGAGCCACGTTTCACCTTTCCAACAAAGTGGCAACAAAAAGCAATTTTAGGCCCTATGGATGATCATAGGGTAAAACTCGTGATAAAATGCCCGACGAAGGAAATTGTCGAGGCCTTTTAGGAAACTTTAGGGTCATTTTTCCATGAGAATGCGGACCGTTGGAAGCTACAGGTGGAAATTTCTGCAATGCTTATGGCATGGGGATTGGAATTAAGGGAACATGAAGATGTGGTAAGGAAGGTAATGGTGTCGCTGTTTTATGCAGACCTTATCCCAAACATTGACACATTGCTGGAATGGGCACACCTGGGATGGGCCTTTGATTTTAGTGAATGTTTTGAAGACGAGGAAGAAGGGGTTTCAAAGGGCATTCGACCTTTTCTACTCTGGCTAGAGGGTGTAGACAAAGAGAAGTATCTATAGGACAGACGAGCAGCTTGGGATAAGCTGAAAACAGAGATTAGCAACTACAACTCCCATAATCAATGACCACTGGTGCCCACTCAGTTCCCAAAGAAAAATAGATCTCAGCGTGGTAAAGGGCGGATGATGGAGCAACGGGAAAACCTTTAAATCCCTGATCAGGTGACGATCAATTTTGGGTGTGGTTGTTTTGATGAAATGCTGGAAGCTTTTGAATCTAGGGTATGGCTATGAAGGATGATCAAGCTATAAGGAGTGCCGAATGTCTTATTGAAAGGCCAAAACCTACTTCCGAAAAAAGCAAATTTTGAAAGGTTGGAAAACTCATGTTTTGAATCGATGATGCAAATCCCATGCCAACAGATGCAGTGAAAACGATGCAAGAAAGATCACGGACGCTGATGGTGGTTTTGAAAACACCGGTTTTGATGGTTTAATATGGCAAATGTAAAACTTTTTGTAATGTTTTGATGGGATGGGCTTTTGGAATATCTTATTGTAATGGGGAGAATTACCGATAGTTGATGAAAGCAAATATGTAACCTCTTTTAATATTAATAAAAATACTCAATATTACCGACAAAAACAAATGTGCAATAAAAAACCCACAAAAAAATGTTTACAATTTTTAAACTTAAATTAAATCAAATTAAGTAAACAATAATAATTCAACATCATTTTATTATGAATTAAATTCTTCTAACATAAAAATATTCTATTATAAGTGGCAATAAACAATTATTGACATGAAGGTTATCCTTTTTGTGTAAGAAGAAATTACGTCTAATATTGACAATACCATAAACATATTATGCTAAATTACATTTGTTAGTGGATTCATTTTTTTAGTAGTGTTATAAAAATAGACATCTCTAGTATAGTTTAAACATACCTAAGCTACAAAAGGCAATATTCATAATTCTAAAATGTCTTTTAACATTACATTAATTTATCATTTTTAGAATCAATTTGTTTTCATATTCAAAATAATACTTAAAATAGCTAAAAACAATGACAAATATAGAACTAACAACACTAGTGTATATTCCTGCCATGCACTAATGAACTTACATCAACAACAATGAGAATGAGTGTGAAGTTGTGAACCCACTAAAATGGACTCCACGTCCTGCATACACGGTGAGCGTAAATTCTATATAATAGACTTCGATAGCTGCAAAAATATGAAATGAATGAAAAGTAGTATAGAAATTTGCCATCCTTATAATTAATTTCATTACAATTACAATTGAAATTAAAATCAGAAAAAGATTCTAGGTACAAATCAATCGACGAACAAAAAAATAACAAAAGCATAATTATAGTTGACTGTAAATTCTATTTTTACAACACTTTTTTTTAATCGATATACAAAACTACACAAGCGATTCCACTAAACAAAAAACCATAATATAGAAGAAAAACTCATAAAGAAGCCGTGCAAACTCCCTCCACTTCCAATTAAGAAACTCCTCCTCAAACAACTCCATTATAATCACACCTTTTAAGGGATTGCAATTGGCAAATACAAGTAGAAGGGACAACCCATATGCAGCCGCTTCAACATCGAAGAATGCAAATAAAAATGGTCAATTAAGATAAAAAGTATAACAATTAAAATATTTATATATATATACGTATTCGATAGTGTATGGAAATTTTAACATAAGCTAAATCCACATCTATTTATATCAGATTGCACTATCCATTTAAATATTTTTGTGGTGCAATTTCTCAGAAACGTCTATGCAGCAGACTAAAACGTATTTCTTACCAAGGGGGACACTTAGTTTTTTTTTCAACTTTTTTTCAACTTCCTTATTATGTTTTACGTTTTGGTCTGCTATTTAGCCAATACCCAATTTCTCAATCCACGGCTCAACCTGCTCAAAAGGGCATGTAAGACGATCACGCCAATCGTGATTGTTCATTGTTGATATTACAACCTAAAAAAAAAAAAGGAGTTGTGGGTAGTTCGAAATATCCTATACTAGCATTTGCACCTTTGAGGGGTGCAATGGTTAAGTCAATAGTAAAATATATATCAAATGTTGATATTGTGATATATTTATAGAATTTCGATATTCTTATGTCACTACTATATAAGGTGTTTTAAGACATTTGTTTATGAAAAAATTAATGTTTTGTCTTAAAAACATAAAATATTATTTTAATTGTTTTAAGTTAAAATTTACTATTTTTTAATTGTCTTAAATTTAAAATTAAGACAAAACAAAAGATACATTTTCCAAAACAAGAAAACTCCATGAATTTTCACCGTGCCCGCAAGCGAGAAGGGCAGAAGACGCAAGCGGGAAGAAGTGAATTTTTAGCATGTTTTTGGTTTAGCCAAAATCTATATCCTCATTTTCTCTTATCTAGGGCAAAAATGTAAAAGCATTTACATCAAACTCTGCTAAAGTGTTTGAGAGAATACCTCGAGGCTATGTCTTCTTATGCAATGAAATGATTTAGGTTTGTTAAAGGAGTTTTTATGAGGTAATGCATAAATCAAAATTAATATATGATTAGATCTGTGTACCATGTCTCCCTTTAATGTCTATAGTCCTGCTATGAAACAAAGCTTTATATCGCTGTTCTGATGACGGGATATGAAAGATTTGTAAACCTGATACAAATTTTCAAGTCCAACAGATAATTGAAGTTACATGCTTAAGTTGTTGGGCTTGCAGCTAATGGATATTGATGAATGTTTACTTATGGATTATCTTTTCATACTTTTTACCTTGTTTGTGGATCTATACAGGCATTGGGCTATGACTTTGACTATGATGATTATCACAGGTATATCTCAACACTGATGCCTGCTGGATTGGATGTTACAGTTTTAAATTTGTTATTATTGTTATGAAATGCACCAAATCAAGAAAAAGTTGGATTTTGTTTGTGTTTTTGGAAACTAATTTGTTTGGTTTTCAAGTTTTTTTATGTCAAATTCCTTCTTGATTTTCCTTATACAAAACATATTCCTCAATCCTTCGAATTTGAACATTTTTGTTTTAAAGAATAAATAGTTTTGATTGTATACATTTTAGATAATTAGGGTTTTTAGTTATTTAAGATAGCATGGTAACAATGAGTGTTAATTATGGGTAGCTTGGACAGCTAGTCGTCCTTACCCAAAAATAATAGCATTAGTTATGGGTAGTTTTGGACAGCTGTTCGTCTTGACCTAGGATTAGAAAATGGTTGTTTTTGTCAAACAAGTATTGTTAGGATAAAAACAATTGTTATTTAATAGTGGCTCTTTTTAGGTGACACCTCATAGCCAAAATAAGTTTATTGGTTGTTGAGTTGTTTTAATCTCAGCCATTGGTTTGAGTTAATCTCGGCTGTTGGTTTTCCAATAGAGTAGTATAAAAAGGGGTCATTGGGTCATTTGGAGATAAGAAGTTTTGGAGAAGAATTTGCAGTGATAGAAAATAGTCTTGCAGTGTTAGTAAGAGGCGCAGTGTTAGCAAGAGGCACGTTGGTATAGTAGTGGAGGATATCAGCAGGAGATATTAGGAGTTGGTCAGAGTTCTGCCAGTAAGAGGCAAGGAATTCTTTTGTAACTCTTATATTGCTGAAGATTAATATATTTTCCATATGTAGAACTGGTTTTCCCTTAGGGGTTTTTCCAGGGACGATTGTCCAAAAATATTGTGTCCTTGTTTTGCTTATTTCTTTCTGTATTTTAGTGAAGTTGCAGTTGTGTTATTTTTCAATATTCAGCTCTAAATTTATTTTCAGTTGTTAAATAATGTTTATGAGATAGGAGATTAATAATCAGTGACTTCAATAGGAATTTTCACATGGTATCAGAGCTGAATTAAGGGTAGAAAAGGTTTTCCCTAGGAAAGAAATTGAGGGTTTTTATAACCTAGTTTGATCTCTTTAAATTATTATTGCTTTAATCCCTTGAGATGGCTTCAGCTGGTTTGAGAGATCAGGACAGATTAGATGGTGCCTCAAATTTTGGTGTCTGGAAAGCCAGAATTTCTTTATTGCTGGAAGAGAATGGTATCAAGGAATATGTTACTAGTACTATAGTTGTACCTTCAGATCCAGTACAACTTGTAGCATACAAGAAGGATGATTCCAAGGTGAGGAGGATAATCCTTGATGGTGTCAAGGACCATATTGTTCCACATATCGCCGAGTTAGATATAATGAAGAAGATGTGGGATGCCATTCTGAATCTGTACCAGAATGCTACCACCAACCGGAAGCTGATCCTTAGAGAAAAATTGAGGAATACCCAGATGAACAAGGGAGAAGATGTTACAAGTTACCTCACCAGGCTTAGACTTGTCAAGGATGAGTTAGCAGCTGTTGGAGATAAACCAAATGAAGACGAGCTAGTAAGAATAGCCCTAAATGGGTTTACTAAGCAATGGGATGTCTTTGTTCAAGTTATTAATGGATGAGACACCTTACCTAGCTGGGATCGACTATGGAGTGATTTCACTCAGGAGGAGCTTAGACTAAGTCTTGTCAATGGAGCCAACAACAAGAGTCAGA
>MU227808.1:2928915-2949392 GCA_018584345.1 Thuja plicata | reverse complement strand
TAACTAAAAAATCAAACATATGTAAAAGGGAAAATCAAATGAACAGATGGGTCATTGCCTCGTAAGGTCAAATAGACTTGACCTTACATCTACTCGAAGATTAGCAAAAGACAGAGTGTTCAAACTAACAAACATTAAGAAGAATCAAACTATCTCACACTACATACATTTTGAAGCAGGGAATAAAACACAAAACATGATGTTCAGACCATTTTTAAATCCAAAACACCTAACATACAACAGTAGCAACAGTAGTAACACAAAAATCAAACATATGTAAAAGGGAAAATCAAATGAACAAATGGGTCATCGCCCCGTAAGGTCAAATAGACTTGACCTTACCTCTACCCGAAGATTAGCAAATGACAGAGTGTTCTTGTGTCGACAGACACATTTGCAAGGTTTCATTCTTCTGTTTTGCTACCTCTTCCGCCTCCACTTCTTCTGCTCCATATTCTGCTCGACAAACACCCGAAACCATGGCATAGGCGACGTCTTCCCTGCTTGGCAACTGTCGGCGTCTTCCAGAAGAGAACTAGCCTTCGCAAAACACATCTATTTTTGGCAACATATGGCATTAGGGTTCGGCGGCAACGTGTAGGAGAACAACTTGGGTTCGACCGACAAATGACACTTTTCATTTTAGGGTTAGGTTAAGTGGCATGTAAAATAGGTACATTGCAATGTAATTTTAGGTTTTAAATGATTAAAAATTAAATAAGATGTGTAAATTAAATAGATAATGAGAAAATAAAAAAAGAATACATTTATATAATTATTAATGTTGTCTAGCATAATTAATAAATATTACTTGTTCATATATATATATTCCATTTTGAAATTTAACATATCAACATGTTCAATTATTGGGACATTTTCAACCAAAGATGGGGGGTGTTAATTGACTACGATAGGTAGGGGGTTAGAAAACTGACATTTTTAACACTTTTTGCTTCAACGAATAAAAACTATATCAAATATGATAATCACGACCCGAAACCTTAGTTATAAGCAAATAACTAGTTGATAAAGACATCATAAGATTTTTGGACAATTTTATCATCGTTAAGTTAGGGTTTGATAAGCCCAAAGTTAGGGTGCACGACTACTGGGTCCTCTCCCCTAACATGATAACCAAGTGTTTTACAAGAGCACTAGTTTACAATGTCACATAAACCCTTTTACATCATGTGATACAATATTACAACAAAGATCATCGATGAAGAAGTTGACATGAAGATGCAAAGAAGAAATCAGAATGCGCAAAGATCATCCAAAACCGCAAAGAAATCTCGAACTAGCTTCGTTATTAGGGTTTGGTGTTGCCATCGGAGATAAAACCCCAAAACTAGGGTTGTCCGATGGTGTTTTACTGCTCTGAGAGTGAGGTTAAGCATTAACGAAGGTGTTTTACTGCTCTGAGAGTGAGGTTAAGCATTAACGAAATCCTCCGCCGAGGGAAGGAGGCCTTGTTTTACTCACGCACTGTTTTTACAGGATCTTTGCTACGCCCCTTTTGGAGCCTGCCCTCGCCTGACCCACAAGTAACATCCCTGTCTCTGTAGACAAAAGCCGGTCTTGGAAGCCCTCCTCAGATACGCCATGCCGCCTCAGACACGGCGACGTCAGGTAGAAAATCAAAGACGAAAAAAAAACAGTTTGAAAGTACGGGAGGTGAAAATAATGGAGGGAGAATCTATTTGTGGAATTGAAGGAGAGGAGGCAGAGCAGCGGAGTTTATCTTATCTGCCTCGGCATATAAAGAAATGTATATTTGCGAAGCTTCCATTGCAATCGATCTCCCGCTCTCGTGTTGTTTGCAAAGAATGGAACTCTATTTTATCCTCGTCAAGTTTTATGTCCTCGTTACCGGAATACAATCCATGGCTGCTTCTCTGGGCTGAAGAGTATTGTATGGCGTACTGCTTTTCCACTAAAAAATGGATGAAAATCTCTCTCTCTTTCCTACCAGCTCCCGTCAAAGAGAATAGCTGTGTTTACAAGTATTCAAGTGCAGAGCTAGGGCTGATTTTACGAGAAACCCCAGATTTATATGTTTGCAATCCGCTCACAAAAGATTATGCACAGATAGAAAGAGATGAGATAGAAAGAGATGCTACTAAGACGGTAATTGGAATTGTACAGGGAGAAAGAGTTGGCGAGCCCTATTTGGTAGTCAATTTGGGATCCTGTTATGACTTAAAATTTTTTTTCATTCGGGTTTATCATTATTTTCAAAATTCGTGGAGGATTAAATTTGAGTTTGCAGAGAAAAAAGACTTTGAAATATACCCTTATATAATGCTTGCGTGCAATGGCTTTCTTTTCTTTGGGGCAAAACGGCCTATAATTATTGTGGGTTACAGCATTCGAGGTGCTTCCATTAAGCCTGCGAGAGTAGCTGCATTACCCCGCCACATTCTTGAAGACGATAATGTGTATCAATTATTGATGGTTGCATATGGGCTGTCCATTCTAGTGATAGTAATGACGGAGGATTCGTTAAATGCCATGATTATCTTGGAGTTGTTTCAGGATGACGAAGATGAGTTGCTATGGAAGTGGAGAGAGTTTGCAACGATGCCATCAGCGTTTCTCCCTCGCTACTTTAAGAAACGTTATGGTCACTTTGTTGCTGTAGGAGATTATTTGTGTTTTAGCAGGCGAAATGGTAAATTTGCAGAAGGAGTAGCATATAATTTGAAGGAAGGATTTTGGCAATGTCTTCCCCAACTTCCTGATTTTAAACATTCTATGGTTTCTTCATTTCAACCTAAACTTAAGGTGAAAGGAGGGCAGTCAAGCTTCTGCACCAGTTTTTGTTAATTCTCTCTCTCTCTCTCTCTCTCTCACTTACACAAATGCATATGGCAAATGGATCAGACTGCCCTCGAAAAGGCAGTAAGCGCTAAACATGAGATCATCACAAGGCATTGTTTCTGCTGCACTTGGTTGTTGTCTAAATTGCCTACTCTCAACAAATGATTTTGTGAATATGTTCACCGTCAATGTCACTACAATGAGAGGGGAAAACATTTAGTCTTCTGGTAAGATGGCATATGCACTTCTCAAGCTGAATCTTCGATCATAGTAGTTTTTGAAGCATCGTCAACCCACCTATCGTTTGGAATTTTTATTAGTTTTAGCTATCCTTCTTATCATGCATTATTCAGTAGTAGTAGTATAAAGAAAGCAAGGAAGATTGTTTCAACTTTCAGGAACATTCTTATTACTGGCTTTGCTGTGTTCAACAGGAGCCTGTGCTGTGCTATGTAATTTGTTTCTTGATGTAACTTCATTAGTCTAGATAATAGGCTTGGATTCAAATCCAGGATCAACTCTAGACTAGTGAATTTTTAGGATTAATGATGTTCAAAGTTTTGTAAGTGATCAGAATTTTACGTAGGACCTGTGGTTGGATTGATGAGCAGCTTAATTACCAAGCTATATTCTATGTTGTTATGGATTTGAACCTAGGTTATGCTATTACAATTGCTTACTGTTATTCTTTGGATTCTTAAGTAGTCAGTTTATCTATCCGTCTTATGTCATATTATTCAGCAGTATTAAAAAAGCAAGGAATGTTGTAAGGATTTTGCAATATTCTCGCTACTGATTTTCCTCTTTTTCATTACTACGAGTGTTTATAAGAGTCCCTGCTTTGCTCTGTAAGCTATTTTTTGATGTAATTTCAATAGCCCAGATAAGTGTTTGTTTGAAAAATCACGGACAGACTTGATTGCAAATCCAGAATCTAATCTAGACTATTGAGTTGTTCTAAAACTAAGCTACTTGTCGTCATTAATGGAAAATCTGCTCTAGACTAATGAGTTGTTCTAGGACTAAGCTACTTGTCACCATTAATCGAAATATATTTTGTTTTCATGCTGCATCATATAATCATGCACATTAGCAACATCTTTGAATGTGCCGGTAGGTTGAAGCCTTCAGGTATTTAGATTCTTGCTAGTTGGTGTACAGACAAATTGTGGATAATTTCTTATCCGTTACTTTTGAGGAAGAATAATCTTTCATTCTGTATATTGTGTGGAGACTTCTAGATCCAATACTGAATGATGAAAAGTTGCATTTGAGAGGAAATAAAAAAGGCCTCCTGATCTGATTTTTGAAGATTTTGAGGTAGAAAATGGATCCAGCCAAGTGAACTTCTTATGTTCCTGGAAATTTCCTATGCTTTTTCATCTCTCTCCTATTCATTTATAAAATTGTAACTCAAATATTATAAAATTGAATTAATTAACTAATGTCCTTGGCTTCTAAATTCTAGATCTTTACAACGACTTATGTATTATTCTAAATTTTGACTCTTTGGTTGGGGTTTCAACAACGGTTCCACAGAGTTTCATTGAGTGACCTAGAATATCTATTAGGCCTCTAAAGATAAAGGTAGGTTGGGGTTATTAGAATTCATGCATAAGGATTGTACTTCAAAGCTTGTAGTGGTAGAGAATGTTGAGAAGTGCTTTTGTGACATCATATTTTAGCAAGAGCGTATCTATTAATAAATGTTGATAGGGCTTGAGGTTTCATATTTTTTAAGTCACCAATACATATTAAAGGTTTTTAAACCTTTCTGGCTTAAAGTATAAAGAGCTCATGGGAGGATCTAAAGTTCTAAACCACATCTAATATGGGAAAGGGATCAATTTGAAATTAGAATTTTTGTTTAACAATCATCCCATGGTAATATATTTTGTTATGCATGAGCAACCTAGAGTATTTTATCAAGAAATGAAAATATTTTGTTTTGTAGATTGTAGTCTTTGTTGGAGGAATCTATTAACTTTATGCTGCAGACCACTCTCGCCATTTTTCTGTCTAAATTTACTATCTTCTGTGTCCACTTTCTTCTATGCTGCAGTCTGCATTCTCCATCATTTCCACTCCTCCATTATGCTGGAGTTTTCCAGAATCTTTTTTAAAACTCTATTTATGGTTGTTGGATATTCTCTGTTTTGTATTGAATTGAATAAAATCATTTTTCTATTTTGGTTTGCTGTACCAGACTATTGCTTTGTTATGTTTATTTTGTTTATTCTCTTTTTTGTGTTGAATTGAATAAAATCATTTTTCTATTTTGGTTTGCTGTAGCAGGCTATTGCTTTGTTAGGTTTATTGTTCTTCTCTGCCCTTGAATTTGGTATCAGAGCCTGTTGAAGATCTAAGGGATTGCTGTTGTAGAAGCAGCTGCTCCCAATAACTGAAGTATGCAGTATCTACAAACAAACAAGAAGTCGATGAAGAAAGGAGATATAGAAAGCTGGACTGCTGTAGCAGTTGGAAGATAGATTTTGCAAAGGAGGTCATTGAAAGACAAAAGAAGGCATGTGAAGCTGCCGTAAGGGGAGATTTAAATCACTGTAGCAGTTTGGATCGAAGGAATGGCATCAAGCAATAATCTTTTGCAGCTCTAAATCCCCATTTTCACAGGTAAAAAATATGATTTTTGGGCAATAAAAATGAAATCCTTATTTTGTTTTCAAGAAATATGGGAGATGGTAAACAATGGATTTACAGAACTACAAGATCAGGCTGCATATAACTAGAAATAAAAAAGATGAACTTAAGTAAAATAGGTAAAAAGATGCAAGAGCTGTAAGTTTTATTCAGCAAGTTGTGGACGAGTCAATCTTTCCTAAGATTCCAGCAGCAAAAACATCTAAAAGGCTTGCAAAATGTTAGAATCTGCAAATTAGGGTACAGCCAAGGTTACAGTTATTAAGTTAAAAACTCTTAGGAGAAATTTTGAGAATTTATAAATGAATGTTTCTCTAGAGACCAATTTATGAGTCAAGTTATGAATGTTGTGAATCAAATAAGATCTAATGGAGAAGAAATGTCAGATCAGAAGATTACAGAAATTTTTTCCAGGAGTTTGCCTAGCAAATTTGATTCAATAATTGTTGCAACTGAAGAATCTAAGGATTTGACACAGTTATGGGTAGATGAATTGATGGGATTTTTGTTATCATGAGTCCAAAATAAATAGAAATAACAACACTTCTTTTGAGAATGCTTCCAAGTCTTGGGAATCATCTGGCAAGGGAAGAGGAAGGTCAAGTCTCAGAGGAAGAGGCCATGGCAGAGGTGGAAGGAGTAATTCAGACCAAGGTGAAAGGAATAATCGAGAAAATCAGGTATACAACAATTGAGGACACGACAACAATCATTTTCAGCAACACGCTTAGAGGTTTGATATCTAATATTCAGTGTTTCTATTGCAAAAATTATGGGCATTAGTGTAGAAAGAAACAAGAAGAGGTGATCTAACAAAAGGCTAATTATACAGATGAATCTAATTCTGGAAGTTTAATTATCACTTGCCATATTGTTCAAGAAATTACTAAGAATATTTGGTTATTAGATAGTGGGTGTAGCAATCATATGACAGGGAATAAGGAATTGTTTGGTAGTCTTGATGATTCTGTTAAATCTGAAGTGAAATTGGGAAAAAATAATAAAGTGGATGTAATGGAACAAGGAGTGATAAGTGTTTTAACAAAAAATGATGAAATTTTTATATTCCTGATGTTTATTTTCTACTTGGACTAAAGCGTAATTTGATTAGTGTTGGATAGCTAATACAAAAAGGCTACAAAGTATCCGTCAAAGGTAACGTGTGCATCAAACTGGATAAATTTCCAAATGATAGGCTCATTGCAAGAGTGAAGATGACAAGAAATCAAATGTTTCCTATATGGATTGAAGCAAATTTCAGAACAATGTATCTAGACCAAATTTGGCTATGACATTCAAGATATGGACATTTTTGTTTTGGAGGTTTGAGTTTGTTATGGAAGAAACATATGGTGACGGATTGCTACCAACAAAACAACCTACCAGTTCTTGTGATAGTTGCATTTTATCCAAACAACATAGAGAGAGTTTCCCAGTAGGAGCTTCATATAGAGCAAGGACATTGTAGGAAGTTTTTCATGGTGACTTGTGTGGATCAATACAAAGTCCATCACTTGGAGGTAGTATTCATTTTCTAATTTTCGTTGATGATTTCAGCAGAAAGAGGTGGATATATTTTCTCAAGAAGAAGGCTGAAGCCTTTGGAAAGTTCAAGGAATTCAAAGCTAGGTGGAAAAGCAAAGTGGTCATGATATCAAGGTACTGAGATCAGATAGAGGAGGTGAATATGTCTAATGAACTTTTGGATTTTTGCAAAAATTACGGAATCAAAGGGAGTTACTACAAGGTACACACCACAACAAACTGGTGTAGTAGAGGAGGAAAATAGAACTATCATGGAGATGGCGAGAAGCATGTTGGAGGCCAAACAATTACCAAATGAATTTTGATAGAAGCAATAGCATGTGAAGTGTACATTTTAAACAAACGCCAAACAAAAAATGTCACAGACAAAATTTCACAAGAAACTTGAAGTAGTAAGGATCATAGTGCACATCATTTTATAATTATTGGTTGTGTTGCGTATTCTTTTGTTCTATTTGAAATAAGAAAGAAACTTGATGATAGAGGTGAGAAATATATTTTTATTGGATATAGTGAAGAATCAAAAGTTTACAAATTTTTTAATCCCATAATAAAGAAAGTTATTGTTACCAGAGAACTTTAAAGAAAGGAAAGGAAAAGAAAGGTCTTTTTATAGAAGCATGGGATTAGGCATTGCGAAGTAAGAAGACTTCCTTTGGCATTGAACTCACAAAACACAAACCCACACAACCGGATACTCTCTGCTCACTAATTCAATTTTACACACATGAAGATTGCCCACAACTACAAACAAATGCATACAATGTTTATTGGACTTTCATATCAAAATAAGATCACAGGCATCTAAAACGTATTTACAACATCCTTTTAAAGGCCTACAAACTTTCTTTGTTTTTGTCAAAATTAAACTGCTCAACGCATCCTATCTCTCTTGCAAGCTCTACCACTTTCCAAGTTTTCACCAATCTGCTCTGCATGCTGCCTTATTCATCTCATTTAAGGCCTCTATAAGTTTATTCATCTCTGTCTCAATCAATGAGACTATTTTCTTCAATGCCCAAATTCCCATTCAATTTTTCTACAAGTGTCAACATGAACTCATCCTTATCTCTTTCTAAATTTCTCTTAGGCCTCACATATAGAGGCACCTAACTTCTATTTTGCTTCCTATACAATTCTAATCACGTGCTATCCTCCCTACCTTCTCTATGCAGCGTTGTCTTCACTCTTTTCTTAGCTTCCAATTTTTCAGAGTCCCAGGCAATGCCTCCTCTTTACGATCTCATGCAGTCATGACCCCTTTGCAACTTTTGGTTTTCTTCCTCTTTGCGCTGCTTCCTCACGCACCCTAGACACCTCTACTTTTTTCACAAGGGGCCTCTCCTTTCTCCGGGTGCCGCCCACACTTCATCTCTCTTTCCATGCATTTTACCCTTGCCTTTTAGCTTCCATATTATGAGAATATATGCCTTTTTGTAGACTCTAAAAAATGGTTAACTCCTGCGGTGCCACTTTTCAACATCTTGGTGTACTTTTGAAAAATTGTTTCGCCATTGTTCTAACAATTCCTCTATGTCACGCATTTGGTTTGATTTCTTTTATACTTTGTTTTGATGGCTTTATTGGTTAGATTAGGAATATGTTTTCATGATAGAATAGCTTTGTGGTTGGCTAATTCATGATGTTTTCTGATGTTCCAATTTCCTAGTTGACACTTTCATATATTCCTATCAATGTCTTTGTGCCTTGACACATTCTTTCTACGATACTCAACTCTTTCCAACGACCTCCTCTTCTATTCAACCAATTGATGCCCTTTCATTCTCTAATTGCTCACTAATCATTCGGTTTTTAATTTGCAATTTATACTCTTCCACTTGGCTGTTATCATGTAGAACACATGTGAGTTGCATTTGACTGAATGTTTCTAAAGCCTTTCATTTTATAAGTTTCCACATCATAATCTTGTTGTTTCTCCTTTGTGATTTGACAGATGTTTGTATAGGTTGAAAGTGTGCTGACAAAGATTGTGGAATTTGGCCTTACACCTGCCAATTTTTGCATTGCTTGAAAGTTCTAAGGCCTATTTGACAAATCCAGTTTGTGCATATCATGCAATCCTCACAAACCACAAAACAACTTTGAGGTGTTCTATCAAACAGTTCGTATGCTCTGTCTTTGCTTCCACATTTGCATACATGTATACTTGGGTAGTTGCAACTACAACATTTAACAAAATTTTATCCTTTATGATTTGTTGGATGTTCATGCCTTGAACCAAAGCTCTCACCTTAATTGACAGACCATAAGAGAGGAGAGATTACATTTAACTTGTTTATCATGGCTAATTGAACAAAAAACGAAGTCGACAAGGACAGATGCCAAACAAACCCAAAACTAAACTAAAGATAACAAACCAACAAATGTATTTGGTAGTACCGATTGCTTGTCTCCTTGGGTCGTCCTACACCAGACATGTCAGGTAGGAAAAAAATTGTGAGAACTCACAAAATGGAGTTAATTAATAGGATTACCCTGACAGGTTATAAACCAGTAGAAAACTCCAACGCTGTGTCAAGTACACTGAATAACATCTTTTACATTTTCTTCTAGTATGTCGCCAAAGCATTTGCCATCTTCCTCCTGCGACTTTGCTTGCTACTCTTCTCTCCTCTTACGGATTTGCATCCACCAGTTGTCGTCCCCCTCCAAGTACTCTCTCCACTCTTCTCCTCTTTCTTTGGTTTTGAGTCTTGACCCACCACAAACCAACCATCTCCACCAAATCTCACCTGCAACATCCTCTACTACTTCCACATGCAAACATATCATATCTCCATACAATTTTAGAACTGTGTCCACTTGCACTTTCTCAATAGCTTCTACATGTACATATGCAACATTTGCAACTACATCCAGTTGCACTAACTCATCTACTTCCATAAACTCCAAAACATCAATCACCTTAATAATTTTAGCTACTGCAACATCCTCGTTGACCTCAACTGCTGCAACATTCTTTTCATCACCTCTCATGGCAACTGCAACTTTTTCAGGTAGCTCGTCTTCTTTCTCGTTTTCTTCACTCGAAACGATCTCCTCTCCAAGGAATATGTCATCCTTTGTCAAGCTTGAATAACCTCGGCTACAACCTTTTCCTTATGAACTCCTTCCTCTTCTACTACATACCTATGAGGTATTTTCTCCTTAATCACATTCCCTACGTTCATCCACCAACTGATGGTCTGTTGTGATTATTTTCTCCTCTCTTCTTTCTTCATTTCTTGTCTCTTTTCTTTCCTTTTTTAATTTTTGTGGGCTGCTACCAAATCTTTCTCCTTCCAACTGTAATTGTTCTTCTTCAAGGGATTAGTCCACAATCCATAATTCTCTTCCCAATATCGTTCCAAGAACAAAATCATCACAGGCCTCCTCATGACCCACCTCATCTTCTTCTTCAAACTCATCTTCTCATCTGCTGCAATCTTGCGCTTGCATTAACATTTCTTCGTGGCTTCCTAGCTCTCAATCATTCAAGACTTTTCCAAACTTGCAACGATCCTCTTGAGCTCTCCACAACCGCTTCACACTTTCAAGTGCAGACTGCCTTACAATCAGAAGTCTGTTTACATAACTCCACTCTTCACTTGCAGGCTATGTTACACGGGGACGTGTCCCCTATTTTTGGCCCTCTAGTAAACGTCCTGGAAACACAGGCAGGTGGGCAGATAGATAGATAGATAGGTCCTGGAAACGCATCCCCAGGCAAGCAGGCAGGCGATAGCTAGATAGATAGTTAGGTAGGTAGGTAGATAGGTAGCTAGGTATATAGGTAGATAGATAAATAGGTAGATAGGTAGCTAGGTGGATAGGTAGATAGGTCCCAGAAGCACGTCCCCGTCACTGAAACGCTGTAGAACCTAGCCTACAGGTCTTGGCGCCAAACTGTCTCACGTTCAGCACTTTGTATACATGCTTAAGAACTCGCGCTTTGATACCAATTGATGCAAGATCTGTCTCCCTCTGGCTTCAAACTCTCAAAGGAAAAAGTCTCACAGTGGGATACTCTCTTCTCACCAATTCAATTTTACACACGAGTTGGAGATTGCCCACAACATCAGACAAATGCATACAATGTTTTATTAGACTTTCATATCGAAACAAGATCTCAAACATCTGAAACCTATTTTACAACATGGCATTTTAATGGCCTCCCAGCTTTCTTTGTTTCTGTCAAAACTCCTCAACGCATTCTATCTCTCTTGCACGCTCTACCATTTTCCAGCTTTCACTAATCTGCTCTGTAAAGTCCCTTATTCATCTCATTCAAGGCCTCTGTAAGTTTATTTCTGTCTTTTTCAACGAGACTATTTTTTTCGATGCCCAAATTCCCATTCAATTTATCTACAATGTCAACTCAAATACATCCTTGTCTCTTTCTAAATTTCTCTAAGGCCTCACATATAGGGGCACCCAACTTCTATTCTGCCTGCCATACTCTCCTTATCACGCTTTCTCCTCTCTAATTCCCTATGCAGTGCTGTCTTCACTCTTTTCTCAGCTTCCAATTTTTTCATGCAGTCCCAGGCAATGCCTCTCTGCATTCTCATGCGCTCATGACCTCCTACACAGCTTATGGTTTTCTTCCCCTTTGTGCAGCTTCCTCGTGCCCTAGACACCTCTGCTCTTTTCACATGGGGCCTCTCCTTTCTCTGTCTG
This sequence comes from Thuja plicata, assembly GCA_018584345.1. NCBI lineage: Eukaryota > Viridiplantae > Streptophyta > Pinopsida > Cupressales > Cupressaceae > Thuja > Thuja plicata. The sequence continues at coordinate 2,937,689 of MU227808.1, read as the reverse complement.
CTGCTTACACTTTATCTCTCTTTCTATGCATTTTAACCCTTTGCCTTTTAGCTGCCATGTTATGAGAATATATGCCTTCCATATATTCCTATCGATGCCTTTGTGTCTTTACACATTATTTCTACGATAGTCATCTCTTTCCAATGACCTCTTCTATTCAACCAATCGATGCCCTTTTATTCTTTAATTGCTCACTAGTTAATTGGTTTCTAATCTACAATTTATAATCTTCCTCTTACCCATTACTATGTAAAACACATGACAATTGCATTTGGCTGAAGGTTTCTAAAGCCTTTGATTTTATAAATTTCCACATCATATTCTTGTTGTTTCTCCTTTGTGATTTGATGGATGTTTGTATAGGTTGGAAGTATGCTGACAAAGATGGTGAAATTTGGCCTTGCGCCTGCCAATTTTTGCTTTGCTTGAAAGTTTTAAGGCCTATTCAACAAATCTAGTTTGTCTATAGCCTGCGATCATTGCAAACCATGAGACATCTTTGAGGCATTCTGTCAGTCAGTTATTGTGCCCTGACTGTGCTTCCACATTTGCATATATGTATAACCGGACAGTTACAACTACAACATCTAACAAAATTTTATCCTTCATGATTTGTTGGATGTTCATGCTCTCTACCAAAGCTCTCGCCTTAATCTACCAACCATCAAAAAGCAGAGATCAGATTTAACTTGCTTATCACAGCTATGAGCTAACTCAATAGAAAACCAAAGACGACAACATGGAGAGATGCCAAACAAACCTAAAATAAAATTGAAGAAACTAACAATTGTTAACTAAGTACTCCAATAAGAACTACAAGGAATGTTGAACAAGGTGAAAACTCTTCTCCCAATACACAAAGTAATGATTCTAATCCTACATGAAGATTAAGAAAAACAAGAAGCTCGAAGGAGATTTATGAGCAAAGAGGAGAAATAGAAGGTAACTTAGATTTCTATTCAAATTTTGCTTTATTTACTCATGGTCCTGTATATTTTGAAGAAGCAAATGAGGAGGACCATTGGATCAAAGCTATGAATGAAGAGGTGGAGTCCACTGAGAGAAATAAAACATGTGAACTAGTTGATTTACCTGAAGGTTAAGATTGCATAAATGGGTTTATAAAACCAAATTGAATGGTGAAGGAAAAATTGAAAAACACAAGGCAAGGTTAGAGTAAAAGGTTATGCACAACAATATGACATTGATTATGATGAAACATTTGCTCCAGTTGCTAGACTTGATACTATTTGAATGGTTTTAGTATAATCTACACAAAATAAATGGAAAGTACATCAAATGGATTTTAAATCAGCTTTTTTGAATGGTTTTCTAGATGAAGAAATTTATGTAAAACAACCACCAGGTTATGAAATTTATGGACGTAAAGGCAAGGTTTACAGATTGAAGAAGGCTCTCTATGGTCTCAAGCAAAAGCATTTAAGAGCATGGTATAGAAGGATTGATTCAGACAAGATAAAGAATGGATTTAGAAAAAGTAATAATGAGCCTGCATTATACACAAAAATCAATAAATAAGGTCAAGTTTTGATTGTATGTCTATATGTTGATGATTTGATTTTCATTGGAAATTTGTTTGTAGACACGTTCAAATCAGCAATAAAGAAAAAAATGAGATGACGGATTTAGGATTGATGAGGTATTTTTGGGGCATGGAAGTAGTTCACTCAGATAAGGGAATTTTCATTTGTCAGTCTAAATATACAAAACATGGTCTAAGGATGTATAGAATGTTGAATCCTATCACTTACACCAGTTGCTACAGGAACTAAAATTGGCAAAGAAGACAAAGGATCTAATGCTGATTCTGCAATATTCAAAAGATTAGTTGGATGTTTGATGATAGCTACAAGGCCAGATTTATTGTATGGAGTTTCTCTAATCTCTTGATTCATGGAGTTACCAAAATACTCTTTGGCAAATTGGAAAGAGAATACTAAGATACGTGGCAGGTTCACTAGGATATGGAATTTTGTATTTTACAACTAATGATCTTTGTTTGATTGGCTATACTGACAATGATTCAGCAGGTAGCATTGATGATAGAAAGAGTACTCTGTCATGTTTTTCATTTTGGAACAGGTGTAGTCTCGTGGTCATCAAAGAGGAAGACCATGGTCACTTTCATCAGCTGAAGCAGAGTATGTACGAGCTACATCAGCAGCATGTCAAGCTGTTTGGATGAGGAAATTATTGACAAATCTATTTCAAGCACAGGAGGAGTTAGCATCAATCTTGCAACAATAAATCAACTATTGCATTGTCAAAAAAACACGTTTTTCAGAAGAGGAGCAAGGACATAGATACCAGATATCATTTTATAAGAGAATTGGTAAACAACAGAGAAATTTATTTGGATTTTTCTAGATCTGAAGATCGATTAGCAGATATATTTACCAAGGTTTTAACAAAAGAGTATTTTGAATATTTAAGACAAACTTTGGCCATTTTAAATGTTGAAATAATTAGTGGTAGAAATTAGGGGAGAGCGTTGGAGGAATCTATTAATATCTCCACTCTATGCTGCAGACCACTCTCAACAGTTCGCTGTTTAAATTTAATATCTTCTGTATCCATTTTCTTCTATGTTATAGTCAACATTCTCCATTTCCACTCCATGATGCTGGAGAATTTCAGAATTTCCTTTCAAAACTTTATTGATAGTTGTTTATTCTTTGTTTAGTATCGAATTGAATAAAATCACATTTCTGTTTTGGTTTGCTGTAGCAAACTATTGTTTATGATGTTTATTGCTGTACTCTGCCCATAGTTTTTCAATCATATCAGCCAATCCCATACTAAGGTCATAGGTTGTTTTATCCAGCAATCAAAATATTTTGTTTGGTAGGGTGTAGTATTTCAATCACATTAGCTATCCCATACTTAAGGCAAACATGCTTATGACAGGTGGAAATATTTTTCCAACCTTGTCTATCATACATTGGAAAGGGACAAATTAATTCTGCTAGTCATATAAAGTCTATGTTTTGACACTTAAATAAGAGTTGACAATTTTATATTTGCTCTCGAGATATCAAACATTGCCTTTACAATCAAACTTGTTATTAAGTTCTTTCTAGGGATGGCAATATTTAAGTGGAAACCAAAATTCCTTCGTATATTCAATTGACCCCACAGCGCAGCAGTTGGCTGGGAAGCCTCTCATCTGGTAGGTCTAAGTTCAAATCTGCATCATATAAAAGAAAATAAAATGTAGTTGCCACGAAGCCTGCTTGTCTCCAACAACTTATAGCCAAGTTGAGATTGCCATTTATACAGTCCAGTGGGTAGCAAGGGAGGATTCAACAAGCCATTAGCTAGAGAGAAGCAGGGAAGGTTATGTCTGCAAGCCCCTTGAGTTAACCAGCATGAGGGTTAATCTTGGCACTTTCTTGCGAGCTTTTCCAGATGAACTCTACCAGACTGGTATGCACCACTTTTGCCATCAAAATTCTTGAGCCCACCAGCTTGAGCTTGTAAGTTTTCAAGTTGTGTTTTAGTGACTGGTATGATCAATGTCCACAATCATTTACTAGATTAGTGGTTGTTGGGGCCTCATGAACAGTATGGCCTTTTTCTAGATGTTTTCCATCTTGAATCATCTTGATTTGCCCTTGCATATGGGGTGGATATTTGATTATTTCACTCAGGAACTCCCAGTGCTTGTAAGTTTTGATTTATATCAAGGGGTTCTTTGTAACTGGTTCAATGCCCTTTGGTTGTTGAAAAAGGGATATTTTACAATTTAAGAGATATTTATTTTATGAGGAGAATTAGATACTTTGGCAAGGGCTGTACGTCAGGCAAAAACTTGTCAACAAAGACAAGATAATCTTGGATAAAATTCAGGAATTCCTGCTGATTATTTAAAATTTTCAATGTTCAGTATGAGCATTAGTTATGGTGGAGAGACTAGAGTTGAAAAGTTGATAAAACCTTTTCTTCTATATAACTTCAAGGCCTCCTAGTGGCTGTCCTAGTTCCCAATTTATTAAAGAGAAGCTTAGTGGATGATTGAGGTTGCAAACCAAGACCTACAATTTGAATTGTGGTCTTGGACAAGTTATAATAGATTTGAGCAGCAGTGGAGATGCATTAGAAAAGTTGATCGAACCCCTTGGCACAGATGTTCACTTGGATATTCGCTTGCTAAATTTGCTAGGTCAACTCCACAAGGGTGGCACCTTTCACTTCTTAAAAATTCCTCAGCCCACTATCTCAATCGTTTAGGGCCCGTTTGTTTTGTGGAATTGCATGGGAATTGGCATTTCCGAATTCCCAAAATTTTAAATTCCCTGTTTGGTTCCAAAATAAAAAAATGGAATTGGTTTAAGCGAATTCTAATTTTGGCCTATTTTGAGCTTTCCACAATTTCAATTGAAAATTAGAATTGGAACTCAGAGCTGGAATTGGAATTGAAAATTAGAATTGGAATAAATGTGTTTAATTTGGGAACCAATTCAATTCTCATTTTTTGGGGCTTTATTTTTTTTGCTTCATCTTTCATCTGCCGCTGAGAAGAAGGGTTTCACGGCTCCTGCTGCTGCTTGTGAGAAGAAGGGGGGAAACGCTCCTGCTGCTGCTCGTGAGAAGGGAGAAAACGCTCCTGCTGCTGCTCGGCCCTAACTTTTCTAACGGTAACTTCTGCACTCCAATACATTCGCATTTCTGTATTAACCCTAAATTTGTTTCCACATTTTTCTTTTCAGTTGTGAGTCCTCTGTCCTTCACAACCGATTTTGACACACCCATATTATATTGAATGTTTGTCTATGTAGAATTTATGAACAATATTGCTATAACAGATTGGTGATTGGTTTTCAAACTACCCAAATTGCCATTATTTTTATATCAGCTGTCTTCTACTTTTCCGATATGAATGAAATATTTTTAATGGGCTTTTTTCTGTTCTAAAAAGATTGGTGATCGGTTTTCAACCCGCCCAAATTGCCATTATTTTTATATCAGCTGTCTTCTACTTTTCCGATATGAATGAAATATTTTTCATGGGATTTTTTCTGTTCTAAAATCCCCGTGGGTTGGTTTCATAGTAAGTTTAGGAGACGTCGAGAAGCATAAAATAGCATCTCATTGGAATGAAATATTGTCTGATTGTAAGCTGTAAAGAAACAACATTTCAGAGTTTATTTGCTAAGAATAAATGATGTTTTCTTCAGATGTAATGTGCAATCCAATTAGTCCATGCCCTCTGACTTATATGATTGAAGATATCACATGATGTAAATGATCTTCGTACTTAATTTGGTTGTTAAAAAATGTTTTCTTGCTGGCTTTAACTAAGATGTAATGCATAGGATATGATATGGTACAAAGCTATTCCTTTTTAGTCCTATCATTCTTGCGATCGTGGTCACTCCCTTCATTTTAGTATTAACCATAATATTTGACCTCCCTTCTTCGGTCCTGAAGTACCAACATTTTCATATTCATATCTTGGCTTTTTGCAGTACAAATATCTGATATAAATGAAGCAAGCCATTAATACAACTTATATTTCTCAGTCACAACTTCTATTTCTAAGTCCCAACACCAGGGTAGCTCCAAAACAAAGCTTTCACTATTCCTAATCTATGCATAGATTTACCATACTTTTCCTATTCGCTTTACTCTCCTCTGTATACCAAAATGTGGCTACTAATCATGATGTGGGTCATCTACTGTATTTGGGCCTGGAGAGGTTGGAGGTTTCATACTCATAGCAACAACCTGTATCACAAACACCGAGCCAAAGATTTAGATTAATAGAATATATATAATCAAAACCGTTTGATAATCTTGATTTCACCAGATGACCTTGTCAATTGCTTATGGAAATTTGGTATACTAACTGTAATGGTGATATTGATCAACTAATTTGTTTCTTCTTCAATTTGGAAAGTATTAGTAGTTCAAATCTGAAACTTGTTCTTTTCGTGAAATACTGCTTTACCAGTGCAAATATTCACCACATTTGAAATAGAAGAACAATTCACTTAAACCATTGACTCCATTAAACACTAACAAAGGCTTGATTCTACTATACAAAAGAACTATAGAAAGAGATCAAATCTGCATGACTTTTTGGGTTAGGGGAAGACTGCTTACAGTAGAAAACCTTTGGGCATCTCCTCTCATGATACCACCTTTTGATGCCTGCTTAAACTCATTGTTAGAATTCTCCACTAGATTGACATCTTCTGAGAGGGCGCAAAGAAAATCAAGTGGAATTGGAAAAGAAAATAAACAACGTGAAAAAATAAGATAACCACTTTTATCTATATGAATGAAATAGCAAATGCCCAATTGCAGATTTTTCCTTGCTTCTAAGCTCTGAGTAACTTTATCATTCTCTCGCTTTGGAGATGTATGTGCAAATCTGTTCTGTAAAACATTAGCATTATTCCAAGCCCTTAGATGGGTGGTACTGAACAGAGTCCATGCGTTTCTGCTCACTATTCGGCTCATCTTCACCAAATTACAATCTCTAATTTCTACTTCTTCTCTCCTTCATTATATGCATTATCTTCTAAGATTCCAATCTGCATTCGCTTCCTTCCTGGCCTTGTTTCTATTTTCCCTCAATGCATCTACTAGCTGATTTTTGACATATAGATCTTTGTTAATGTTGTTTGCAGTTTAGGAAGTCATCAATGGATCTATTTCACGATGAAATCGTTGAAGCACTTATAATCAGAAAGACTAGACTCTGTCGTCTGTATGTAGTTGCAAATTAGACAAAGAGAAAAAAAAAATGGTTGGATATGATTATTTGCCAAAGAAAATACCATTGAGGAATCATGCGATAAGTCCACACAGTTTGTGAGAAAATGGGAAGCCCCTTACAAGTACAAAGTTGTAGAATTATTGGAGTCATTCTCAACCAATGAAATTATGAAAAACAAGTGTAATAAGATCTCAAGGGAGAAGAAAAGTCTTGCCTAATTTATCCTGAACATACTCGACCAGGTCATTGTGCTCTAAAAAGCCTCTCAACGCTTGGTTTCTACAATATATATCCATGATATAGTTCCCTTCAAGTTGCTAACTCTAATATTTTGAGGAATGGAGATATGAAAGATAATATATTCATCTCAAGTATATGTCCTATTCAAACTAGGTCCAAGTGAAAGATGTAGGTCACTATATTCTCAACAAAATGGAACAAAATGCATCCCCGATGTAACCCATTTTTGATAGCTAACCTCTGATAAAAATAAGCACAACGGATTGATTCACTTCAAAATTTCAAATTAAAACCCAACCTCATCATAAGATAAGAAGGATATCCATCAAGCAATCAAACAGTTGGCTAGTTGGCTATCAGAAAGATAGCAACTGAGTTCAAAATAAAAGAGAGCTGTAGAAATGGTTCGAGTTTGGTTACCTCATATTTTATCCAACTCCATTAAATTATTTCCTGCCTACTTGTTGTCCCACTCTCCAACTACTCTTCAATCCATCCAAACTGAAGAAAACAATTAAAACCTTGCAGAATAGATGTACAGATTTTGATTTAAAAGTTGGACATAAATTACTGCTATATTTGATGCAGAAATATCAACAGTGGAAGCATTAAACAGGGACTAAGTGTACATTGACATTGCATTGGGATTGGCTTTTAGCAGCACTTTCTGATAATAGACAGTGTGTAAGAAATGTAACAGTAAAAATTATGTGCATATACAAAAGTTTGCAATGTTTGCATCTGAAGTTATGTAAATGTATATATGTCTAATAAATGTGTCCAAATGTGTCTAATTTATATTCGTACAGGGACGACTGATGAGATTGAAGTAACCCACACACCCACCACCAAACCAAAGGTATTATGGACAAAAGAAATGGAAAAGAAACTTCTAGACTTGTTCCATGAGCAAGTCCAGCTTGGTAGAAAGGGTGAAGGGGGCTTTAGGAAAGAAGCATGGACTGCAATAAAAAGAAAGTTCAATTCAGATTTGAACATGAACTTGGGAAAATAAAACTTAAAAAACAAGCTGAAAACATGGAAGCAAGGTTTCAGAATAATGAAAGACTTGAGGAATACAAGTGGTTTTGCATGGAATGAGGCCACTCAATGTATGACTGCAGAAGATAGTGTATGGGAAGAGCTTCTTAAGGTAACATGATATTGAAATTATTTTTGACTTAAGTAAAATAATGTGTTTAAAGTTTGTAATTCAAGATAATTAGTAATTCATTCTTTATGCCAACATGCAGAGAAAAGAATTCAAAAATGCCAAGGTGTATAAGAGGCAGTTGTTCCAATACTACAATGAGTTAGCCTTCATTGTGGGGAACGATATGGCTAGCGGCAAGGCAACTTCGACACCTCAAGAGACAGAAGAAGGGAATCCCATGGACGAGCCTTTAGATTTTGATGATGTTGATGATATAGCCACACTAATGGGGACTGCTGTTGATTTGAATCATGAGTTTTTTCAATCCAACCAATCTGTTACAAGCGGTAAAGAGACTCCAACATCGTCATCAAGGAGGCCGAAAAGGAAGAAGGCAAGCATGGCCGGTTCCATGGATGTCATGTGTGAGACTCTCAAAAAGCTACACGAGGACTTCAATATGCCTCAAACTATCAAAGTGGATCATACACGTTCAAAAGATGTTTTATATAAAGTAATGGATAATGTGTATGAGGCTCTTAAATCCATGCCTGATCTACATCCAGATACTATGCTAAAGGCATATGACTCTTTCTTGGTTGAAAATGCAAGAGCCAAAGGGTTCCTGAGAATGAC
>MU227808.1:2891084-2928574 GCA_018584345.1 Thuja plicata | reverse complement strand
TACTTAGCATAGTGAATTTCCAAGCAGCTGTGAGTTGTTAAAGTTTTCAATTATTGTGTGATTGATTCAATGTTTTCTAACATTAAAAAATTAGCCACCAAGTTTTGAAAGTTTAATTGTATCAAAGAAAAAAGTTTGAAAACCAAATGGTCGAATTGCTTGGAAGTTGTGCAATAAGGTTTTGTAAGAAATCACGCAGCCAGACAAAGGAAGAAATCACAGATTTTTTCTTCTAAACAATCGTAGGCATAAATAAATTAAGAATTGTATATTTTATGTAATGAAATTATTATTATTTTGGCTAAGAATTGCAATTTTTTGAATTACATGAATTGCATGGTGTTTTTTATCAAGAAAATTGCAATAAAAAATGTAAAAAATTAACAGTTATTTATTGTGTGAAAAATATGACTGGTTGGTTGAAAAAATTCTAAATACTTAAGTTGTACTAATGGTGCATTATTCATATAGATGAATTCGCCAATGTGTCTTTGTGGTGCTGGCCCCTGCTTGTTGAGGACCTCCAAGACAAGGACAAATCCAGGGTGTCAATTTTGGGCATGCCCAAATAGTAAAAAGGTTGGTAATGGAAATATATGTTATGTTTCAAAACAATGTAAAAATTAATCTTTATAAGAAGAACTAAAATGTAACTTTGGTATTGTAGGGCCACACTGGTTGTAATTACTTTAGGTGGGTCGATAATACCACATCATCATCTATCCCGTCTACAACTGTACCTGATGAACGAGAAGAGTACAAGTCGTGCAAGGCAATTGCATCAATGGCGAAAGACGAAATGTCTTTTTACGACACCTTATCATATGCCTTGTTGTCATCATAATCAAACTTGTTTGTAGGGGCTGGATGTGTAAATGTGGTTAAAAAATGACATATTTAAATTATTTGTGTATTCAAACGTTGGACATATTTAAATTAATGTCATCACTATTTTATAATTTTTTACGAATTTAGTATTTTTTATGTTAAAATTAGACAATTTATTTTAATATTGACATTCTTAAATTAAAAGAGTTTTTCACTTTATTTAGCACAATAATAAATGAATTAATAAATTAGATTAAAAATAATATCACTTATAAAAACACATTTTTCTATAAAAAACATTGTAATTTATAAGAAAAATCATATTTTTAATTAACAACAAAGGTTACTAAAAAAAATTACTTGTTTATTTTCTGTACAACAAATTACAGGAAAAAAAAATTAAAAAACATTGAAATATTAATCTTACTCAAATATTGTAATTTATAAGAAAAATTATATTTTTTATTAACAACAAAGGTTGCTAAACAAATTATTGGTTATTTTCTTGGTAAAATTAAACAAATTACACAAAAAAAATTATTAAAAACATTGAAATATTAATCTTACTCAAACATTATAATTTATAAGAAAACTCAAATATTGTAATTTATAAGAAAAATCATATTTTTAATTAACAACAAAGATTACTAAACAAATTATTCATTATTTTTGTGGTAAAATTAAAAAAAATTACAGAAAAAAAATATCAAAAACATTGAAATATTAATCTTACTCACAAAACTGCAAAAAAAAAATTCCAATTCCAATTCTAGTTGTGTGGATCCAAATACAAAATTGGCATCTTCTCAGTCATCTTCCAGGTGAACCAAACAAGACAAGCCCATATTCTAGAATTCATTTTGAGTATAGCACAATTCTAGAATGGAAGGCAATTCCAGCATGCACAAATTCCGCCAAACAAACGGGCCCTTAGTTTTGAATTTGGGAACTGGATATCTTCTAGTCATTGCATTTTAGGATGCCATGATGGTTAGCAGGTGCAAGTCTTGAATTTCAATCTCCAAAGTTATGGTTTTCAATGATAAGTATGATTAAGATTAGCTATCACTTGCTGGCTTACTAGCTGCAAGTGATTAAAGGTTGTTTGTTTTCTATTTTTGTCATTCTAAATTGCACAATAGAATAGGGAGTTAATACATATACTACTCTATTTGTATTTTTTTTCTCAAGTAGAGGAAATTTTGCATTTATACTTATTTTATATTTTGGAGGCACTTCCAAATCGCCCAATATTTTTTGTATTAAAGAATTATAATAGTAGTTTTGTGATTAATGAATGAAAGCTTTAATAAAGAATAGGATTTGCTACAGATGATTACCATAGAAGTCTAGCAATTCTTCTTGATATTTGAGCTTATCACTATGAAGGTATTTGTGAGTATTAAAAATCATTCAAATGATAGATGTAAGATGTTGGGTATTCTGGCTAAATTGAGTATCCTCAAACTTGAACAAGATCGTCCATTTTGCAACCCTGATAGCCTTGGTGTATGTCTCAATGAGTTTAAATAGTTGACATCTAACTAAGGGTGGCATATCGCTCAACCAAATTATCCAGTTTTCAAGAAAGAAGCTATCTATTTGTATTTTTCCTCCTTGCATTAGATACTATCTTGTAAAGCTGCCTAGCAAAATGACATCATCTAGTGCCAAATAATATGATCTTTGAATTAGTATAAAGGTCTAAAGCCTTGTTTATGCACCTGAAAGGCTTTTCTAGAGTTGGAAGAAATTAAGGAATACAAATAGACATTAATGGATTAGACACAACTAATTTTACCAGAGGTATCTAAATGTTCATTTGATATAAGCAAAACACAATGAGAAGGATGAGTATTCTTTGTAGGTATTTATTTTTAAGGTGAAATATGTCAATTTAATAATAGAGTTGCATTTTGAGAAAATGTAAGGTACACCTACACCCATTCATACACTGAAATCAAAACACTTACATCAAATGAGAATAATTAAAGTTTATCTTAAAATACTAGAGTAAAATATATTCATCTTTTCAGCCTTTAATCAAAGTTATAATTGAAAGGATCAAATTTTAGAGGTGTCACACTATTAGAGCCTTTAATTTAATGTACAAGAACTAGATAAGCATTGATGAGGTTAGGCATATATATTTTTTTTGCCTTCCTGATGAAATTATTTAGTATTGTTGACAATCAACCTATTAGAATACCAACATGCCTTACAAATTGCATAATTCAGTTTTCAAACTTTATAAAATCTTTTCTGAAAGATAACTTTCTAGGATCTCTAACATGGATTCACCACAGATTCACATATTTGTGGACTATGAAAAGGGATCTCTAACATAAATTCACATATCTTTGGTTTATGAAAGATGTATGTTCTAAGGCTCACCAAATACGATTGTAAGAAAATCTCCAACCTATTTTTTTTGTCTTTTCTAAACCAAATAGACTGGGTTTCTTCCCCTTATTGTAGTTATCCTGAGTGTAATGGTCCATGATTTCAATAATAGGTTTTATCTTTTAGTTGAATGTATTGATTGCAAGAATGCTTTCATATTTTGGGTGACTGACCAATTTCAAGAGAGGGCTTTGTTGACAAGGCTTTGTTGACATCTCATTCAGCTTTAAAGAATCTTATAATCAACTAAGTGAATGGGTTGTGTCAGATGTTTCATAGAGTGATTTCTCTTTTTAATCATATCTAAGACATGGATGGAATGCTATTGCAACCTTAACAAAATACATAATATTAAATCTATTCTCTAGATAATTGAGTTGAAAAACTAAAACTACCACTATGGGATGTATTAAATAGTGTTTTGAAAGTACACATATACTTGCTGTACTAATAACCAACTCTTGAAATTTATATCGCGTTCTATAAAATTTGAATGCACTACTATTAAACTTGGAAAATTTCTTTTTTTTCTAAGGAAAATTTACAAACGTTGACCTTTTATGTTTTTGAAAAAATATAAAACAAGTTTTGGGTGAGGAAAGGAAGGGTGAAATGCTAAGAGCTTTGTTTCTAAATTGGAAGTAATTCTCATTACAATATTTTTTAAAAAAAATTATTGACTTGTGTATTGTTATTTTGTTCAATCAACAATAAGTTTATTGCTTTAAGCTGGGGTACAAGGAGAAGTTTATTGCTCCAAGCTAGATCAACTAGCTTATAGATATATTTGTTTTAATAAGATGTTAAATAGAGGTATTTTAGTCTACATAAGAGCTCAATGTAACTATACAATGTCACCACCATTCTTATCAATATAAAAACAAAAAAAACAAGACCTATTTTTTTTTCTTAACCAATAAAAAATGACAACTTTCCTTTTGCAATTTTTTTAAATTTGATATGTGAACATTTTCTACTTCAATTTTTATTTTCTTTTAACTTTATTATTTTTTGGTAAATTGTTACCTAACGGGGTAATATCCATGATAATAAATAAAAAATAAAAGATATAAGTAGATTAGCACCAAAGAGAAAAGACCAGGTTCCTAATGGCCTCAATGATCTCCTAGGCTCTCCCAAGCTACTCAGAGATCATGTGTACATGATGATTGTTAGCCTAGGAGATCATTGAGGCCATTAGGAACCTGGTCTTTTAACTTGAAACATGTGTACATGATGATTGTTAGCCTAGGTCACGGTCTAAAAGAGTTAGCAACAAGCCCCTAGAGCACATCTGGTTGAAGCAAACATCTGACTCAGTGCTTTCTCTAGACTTAATGGTCACCATGTTAGCGTATATTAATTCCAACAACCTCATTTTTGATTAAGTAAAACATGTTTTAAAGGGTGCCTAAAACCCGATACAAAGCTTAAGATATAGCAATAGGTCCTTACATAAAAAATAGCAGGAACAAAGACAGAAATAGGCCACAGCCAGGGCCATAGAAAAAGAGAACAGGAAACCCATCAACACTACCATAAAAAATAAGACATGGAAGTCCAATAGCCCAGATGCATCCCGTAAGAGGAACAGCCAGCAAAGAACCAGTAGCCAACACCCGAAGCCACAAGAAGGGTCATTTCTTCCCCTTTTGGGATCGGAGGGCCATAACAAATGTGGGCAAATTTTTAGATTTTTTCCTTTTCACATCAATCCACCCAACATCCATCATGTTGGCCAAACCCAGCAAATCTGGAACCGAAACTCCCAGATCTGGAGAACCAGGAGAAGGTACCAGAGAAGGGCCAGGTACAATTAATGGGACATGTACAACAAGAGAGCTTGTATCCACCAGGCCAAAAGAAAACAACAGAGCATTTCCAGCAAGAGAAGCAACAACCTCACCTCCATTAGAGACCCGAACACAAGTCTCGGTACAAAGAGTCACCACAAGGACAGAGGCAGCAGAAGAAGACAGAGGAGAGGCCTCACCCAGGGAAGAGACCTCGCCAGACAAAAGAGGCTCATTTGCCTCAGCAACCTCCAGAGCAGAAGAAACCACGTGATAAAAACTTCGGTCAGACGAAGCCTTCCCAATAGTGTAATGTTGTGGAGAAGCCCCCTTCCACCAAGAAGCAATTTTTTTTTTAATCTTCTCCAAGCCACACTGATCAACCAAATGACCAGTTTTGAAACATCTCCTGCACCTAAAGGGGAGCCCTTCATAATCCAAGGATTGGATCCAGACACCTTTAGAGTGCTGCAGCATAATCTTTTCTGGAAGACCCTTAGAAATGTCCAGGTCCACCAAAATCCGGGCATAAGTTGAATGAAGAATATCAGAAGAGTCCTCATCAACCATCACAAAGTCCCCAAGAGCCTCACCCACAGCCTCTAACAGGGAATCCACCCAAAGATGAAGGGGGAGGTAGGGAAGCTGGACCCAAATGGGAACCTTGGAGAAAGTCTCAGAAGAGGGATCAAAGTCAGGATGCAAAGGCGTCACCATAAGCATAAACCCAACATCCCAACTAAAAAAATGATCACATAAAATTATTTTCCTATCAGCAGCATTTTCAAACTTTGCTATGAAAAAACTCCAAGCCATAGGAAAAATGTGAACAATACCAGAAATATTAGGTTCCCAATGTCGAGAAATCCAGGAGTGAAGGTTAGGAAGACTCGGCCATAAGCCCTTGAACCTGCATATAAGGCCATGGACCGAGAAATCAGAGGATGCCTCGTCAATATCCTTCAGAACCTTGTCCTCCAGAGGGATAATGATAGGGTTAGAAACCAGAAAAGGAACATTATCCTTATTCCCCCTCGGATCCAAAGCGCCAGTTACTTCAGTTCTAATGAGTGTTTTATGGATCACTATTTTCACCTACTGTTTGGTCCATTAACTTCTGCGTAAAAAGAGGACCACCCTCAACTAATCCCCCTTTTTAATTGCATGTGTACAAGATAACTAGTGTTCATTCCTGATCAGATCTTCACCATAATGTCTTCTCAACAGTGGTAAACTTAGATAAATGATGCAAGATTTTTAATTTGTACAAGACAATCAATGAGAGTTTGAATTTCATTCTTGTTCAACATGCTCTATTTTTTTTTCTTTTTTTGTAAAAGTTGTTTTGTTTTCTCTTTTTCCTAGCTATATCTGTGCAGCTATAACTACAAAAATTCTACATGGTATCAGAGCCTAGGAGCTAGGAAGGAGAAATGTAAAATTATTTTTTGTAGGCACTGAAGATTAGATCTATTATACAGAATGGAGTTTTCAACCTTTAGTATTCTTACATTATATGATTATTTCAAATGGAAGCCAAAGATTTTGCTTCAACCCACAAGTAGAGGCTTGCATCGAGCAGACATGACAATAGAGCTTGAACCGAATTCTACACCACAGACAGGCCAAGGTCACGCTCTCTTTGCATGGGCCTTGCCTTCATTTCCTCTTTAGTGACACATGTTTCAATGGACATGTCATGCCTCTTCGTGCTAATTCTTTTTTGTTTCCATAGTTGATCAGTTTTCTTTTTTGACAATTGGCACCTATTTGTTCTTCATGTTTCATGGCCTGATGGAGCTTCCAGATCTTACAAACTATTTTCTTGGTTTGTGCACCTTCTTGGAGTATCATTCAATGATCGTGGGCTCATGTCTGACCTCTCTTTGGGCGTGTGCTTCATTTTGTGTCGTTATGATGACGTTCTTCATGATTTAGGTCCTTACCTATTTTGCACATTACATTTTCCTCACCTTGGAGAATGTGATCTTTCTGGCCTACTTGTTGCTTGTGAACATCTATATATTATTGTAATTGCTCCTCATGTTGGCATCTCTGAGACAAATAACCTCTGGAAGGTTTGACTTGAAGGATAGTTCTGAATTTTCCATCTGTAATCAGGCTTGTATGCCTGGAAAGTAAGCCTACATGTTGTCCAATTATTTGTAATTTCACAAATACGTAATAAGGTGAACATATGATCTGGCATTCTCTCAGTTTGATGTTATATTACTCTTTGTGCATGACTTGGATAGATCTCCTTAAGGTCCCTCCTACCGTTACTGCACCATTGACCCATCTTCCCTTCCAAATTTTCATTTTCTTCCCACATTTCTCTGCCACTTCTCTCCATAATTTGTTTTTTACCGTACCTCTAAAAACTAAAACACTAGGTTAAGTTGTCGGGATCATATCTTTGGAGCCGTATATCCTGACGTAAAAAGAGACATGGTAGATGAAAAAATGATGCTATGACATACCAAAATACATAGCATGCATGCATAGTGCCATACAAACATGGTGCATACCAGCTGGCGTGCGGGAGAAACGAAGGATAACAAAGTTAAAAAATTTAAAATTTATGTTATCTTTTACTGTAGTGAAAGCAAAAAATAGTAATAGTTGACTGTCAGAAAAGAAAATGTTACCGCTAGACCAGACCGAAACAATCAATTGCAACCGCACAGACAAAGCGATACAATTAAGTTCATGTTTGCTAGTGGATTTAGAGTTAACCGTGCGGTTACCGTGGAAACACGAGAATGATTTAAGAAGGAAAAGGCATATCATGCTATCCACGTTAAAAGCCCTAATATCATGTTATGGATGTTATAACACACAAAAACACTTATTTACACGCTAAGTTATGAACAATTTGTGCTTCATTTTGAGACAATTGGTTGTGGAGAAATAGGAGAGAAGCTAGAAGAAGATATCAGGACAAGAAAAGTGTGGCATTTGTTGTTGCAGCCTGGGATACCATGTCCGCAGAGAACAAGAGGGAAGGAAACTAGATGGGCTAAAGAAAACGTGCAAGAAGGAATCTATCGGATTAACCCTAACAGGGAGATTCTCCTTTTTTCTGTTATGTATCTTATTTTATTGGGTTTTTTTATTGAATTTCACATTGATATTACAAAATTTGAACCATTTTTTTGCCTAGAAATCTAAGTTATAATTAGTGGAGAGAATTTTGTGCAGGGGATTAGCAACATCAAAATAAAACACGATATGGTGAAAGTGAAACAACAAGAATACTAAAGAAAAAGTCGGGTTGCAACATTGGGACAACACATCGTGACGAAAATCGCACGAGTGGAAAGAGAGAGTGGAAGGAAGGCGAACTATTGAAATTAGGTTTTTTGATCTAGTTCTCTTTCGACTTTAATAGTGAAAATTATATACATCTTTGTGTTTTTTATCTGACTTGAGTAGAGTGTGGTAGATGTAATAATAAGTTTAATAATGTGTTCTTAAAGTATAATTTAGATAATCAATAAGAATCTAGAAGCTATTTTATAGAAATCATTTTTGTGATGAAGATGAGATATCGATCACAATCATTTTTATTATAAAAAAAGCTATAAAACATTCATTTTCTAACTGATGGAAGGCATATTTGTTTGCCGTATTCTTGGATTTAGAATAGATTCTCTTTATTTCCTTAGTTTTCTATTTCAACCAATCATTTTGTGTCCTTTTTCCTTGCCATATTTAGAACATTCTCTGGTAGACTTCCAATATTTTTCAATTACCTTTGGAGTTCTTCCCGGGATCCTTACGGCTATAAGTGCACATCTGCAATAATTTCACCTCAATACAAAGTCATGTTTAAACTAAACCTTTTAGGATGGCCATGAAAACTTCTCATACTATTGCAAATCCTTAACCAACAAGAATAATTAATTGAGTACCCACATATGTATGCATTGAGAACTTGAATATCATAATCAATTCATCATCATTAAGTGAAGAATGTTTAAGATTACCTTTCACCAACAAGTCTATGTGGTCTGAATATGAGGTCTTCCTCATCTTCATTTGTAGCCCTACCACCCCCTAAACAATCCACACTCAATAGAAAAACACATAATTAATCGAATACCCACATGTATCTACAATCAAAACTTGGTATATATAATCTCAAATCAAGGTAGAATTCATCCTAAAACTAAATTTGTGATAATAAAAATGGAAACATTTATTTAGTTTGTAAGATGCACAAATACATAAGCTATCTTTATACATTATAACGTAAGTATTAGTGCATCCTAAGGAATGGATAGCCATTTTCAAAACAAACATACACACTTTTAGACTCTGTTGGCCTAAAGGAAGTCACAAGCTCTGTATATATCATATCAACACAAGTAGCCATTCAATGAGTCAGTCACAAGTTTCTATATCAAATCTGAAACCAAGGTAGAAATCATTTTAAAATTGAATGTCACAAGAACAAATCAAAATGGATATCCCGCCTCTACAATGTACCAATGCATAAATGATATACTATAACGTAAGAAATGGTGCATCGTAGAATCTGGTTAGCCATTTACAAAACAAACATTCACACTTTCATAGAATCTGCAGAGTCTATTCACCCACCTAACGGAAGTGAAAAGGTCTGTTATGCAATATTATATGAACAAAAGTGGGCAGTCTATAGGAAGTGACAAGTTATGCTATATAGAATCCCAAATAAAGGTAAATTTCATCCTAAAACTGATCTGTCGTGGGAATAAATGAAAATGGATATTCCGTCTGTAGGATGTAGCAATGTGCAAGTTACCTCCATTCACTATAATGTAAGCACTGGTTTATCCAGAGGATTGGAAATATGTTTGTAGAACCAACATAGACACTTCCATAGAATCTGCAGACTTCGGTCACCTTCCTGAAGGATGTCACAAGCTCTATCATATATATCAACACAAGTAGCCATTCAATAAGCTTATGTATAAAAGAATAAATACCTTGTTGGTTCTCCGAGGTAATCATTTTCATAATTTTCCAATCCAGGAGCTCATTTTCTTTACAACTTGTTGTTCTTCAATGGTGCTCTGCCCTCATCACATTCTGGATTTTAAGCGGGTTTTCATTCTTTTCAACGAGAATAAAAAAATCAAACATATATAGGGTTAGTTAATCTTCATACTTCGGTGTAGGAGCACCATAACAAGTCCTTCCCTCGATAAGGCAATTGTGAGTCATTTCAAGTTATGGTGTCATGGTAAGGTTAAAAGAATTTTGTATGGACCATTTGAAATGGTTTTAACTCAATTGTAGTGTCATGTTGTTCTACAGGCCTATAAGGACAAATACTGAGTTATTGTTGTCAAAATTGTAACAAAGGATCAAATGATGGATAGTGTGTGTTTAAACCCGTTCCAAAGATTATTTGGCCTAATTTAGACATGATTTGGTGATTAGAAGTCATTTAGGGAGTTTCTACAAAGTTTTGCGAACAAAATACAAAAGTTGCATAACAACATTGCAACTTTGTAAAAGTAATCATTATGGAAACATGCACAAACTAGGAAGACGAATAGTTAATATCATTTTTTTTTTGGTTGTAGGTGGCTGGAATTTCTTAAAAAATAATGTAATGGTTGAATCACATGTGGTGGTCAGTTCTGAAATTGTTTTGTAAGGGAAGATCCAATAAAAAATGATGTATGTTCTAAGTTTTTTACTTGACTATGACTGTGACTGTAACAGTCAATTACATGCTCTTATATGATGGTTTAATGATCTGTAGCCATTTTTTGAAGGTGAACTGAATATCATTTGAATGAAGTTCATGGATATTTATGGTATACTTTGAAAGTTATTGCAATTTAATGGAAAACAACATGAATCCCTCCTTAGAGCAAACAATGAGCATAATAAATGTATATCTCTCACTCTAACCCTTCGAATCCCTTGGATTTTGGTTGATCAAAGGTTTGGACAGTGTATTTTATGATTTCCATGGTTGCAGGTGGTAATGTCGATGTTTCTTGATAAAATGTTGATGCCCTAGGCATGCAAATTGTGTAACTTTTGTCCATATTTGCCAGTACCATGATAAGATATGTGTGAAATAAACAAAGGTTGATTCGTTCTAACGATAAATTTGTGGATTCGTGTCTTTTTAAACTTTCACTAACCCTTGGAATGAAAATTGGTGTTTGGGAGTTAGAGATTCTTGTGGTTGCCTTGCAAAGGAGGCCTAATTAGGGGTAGGATGAACAACTACAATCATGTTTTCACTCAAGTGTTCCCAAGGAGTTTGTAGATCATTCTACATATGTTTTGAGTTCTCAAAAGGGGTATCTTGAAATGTGGTTTTCTAGCAAAGTTATTCCCTATAGAAATATTGCGTCTCATTATGTTGAAATGAAGGTCTAGTAACCATTTGGGCAGTGTACTGGACAAGTATGACAATCAAAGCAATTAGACTTTTTGAGGGTGTTAAGGGTGCATAGATGTTGTGTTGAATGGGTCTAAAGTGTTCCTAAAGATATTTGAGTTTGGTAAGCCATGAAGCCATAAAATTGGTGTTCGTAACCTATGAAGAGTAAGAGTCATTATGAAGAGAAGTAAAGGGTGATAAGGGGGTATTGTTTGGGAACCCCATGCATGGTGTAAGCAAGTATTTTTGAAGCCTTGAATCTCTAGTTCGAAGGTTGAATAACTGTATTAATAGTGAGTTTCCACATATTGGATGGGTGAGTTGGGAGAAAGATATCCCTTTACAAATCACTCTTATTATTATATTTGATCAAATGGTGTCACGAATGTGTTGATGCAACCCTTTACATCATATTTTGTGACAAGATATGGTTGAGAGACAACAACAACAATCATTGTCTAAGGATTATGTCCAAAGAAGAGTGGTAGATTTTTTTTTGAGTAGTAGTTTGAAAGGAATGAATACAATAGACACTATTGACATAGAGCCAACATACACCATTGATGATGCAGAGGTAGAAGCAATCCAACACCATGTAGGCATATTTGACAACAATGGGCTCATGACTCCCTCATAACCCAATCAACCAAACACACTAAGAAATTCTTTGTCTCTTTTTGACAAGCTTATTGAATCTTTAATACTTCAGAGAAACATGAAATTTATTTGGTTCATTGACTAACCAATGTTCCCCTATGACCCTTACAAGTTTAAGGTTCCTTCAAAATAGTTTGACACTTCTACAAAGCCACAAAAAAACCACAAGTGCATTATGGTTTCAGACACCCCATTCGAGCACTGATAAATCTTGAACCAATCACAAACATCATGTTTAAGCCTATCCGAGACTCACAAGATCTTTGATTTCTCCAAACCCCCAACACACTCTCAACCTGACTTATTCTCTACTAGCCCTTGTAGATGACAAAAAAGGCATAGTTATGAAGGTGGGGTAGATAATCACAAAGAAAACACAGATTCAAGTACCCTTTTGTGAGTTCTAAGACATATAAAAAACAAAGGTATAGTTGTTTTGGAACACATCCAACAAAAAGGGCCGGTAATTTGTACACGAGAGTTACTTATCCCTGTTTTAGAAAGCATTGAATAGAATTCTTAACCACTATTCTGAAAATTGCCCTCCAAAGGTTGAGTTAGATCCTATATGGACCGAATCACCCATTTGCATGACTTTACAAAACCATTCTTTATTCATTTTTCAAAACCCTCATCATAGTCCAGTAAAAAAGGCCAAAATTGCATCGTCAACAGACCAAGACATCATCATTTCAATTATAAGAAACCTTGATCACTCCTGCCAGTATAAAATTATTCAACTACACTTTTTAATCCTTGACTCAACCCATTTGCAAGAAATTCTACTGGTGGAAAGTGGCATTATTCCAATTTCTTGTATTAAAACCCTCCTTTCAAGGGTTTCAAACTCAGTCATGGAAAAATTGTATTATCTTGCTTATATATTCATGGAAACCAATGAAACTTATTCATATGAAATGTAACAATATTATCTATCATTCAAAATCATGTCAAGACCATTATGTCATAAAAAATGCATATAAATGATTGTTACATCAGAGCACTGTAAAAAATGTGGAAACAATCACGTTTTATTGATTTCTCTTCCTTTTTAATACATATTTTTACATCCACCACCATACTCAATGTACAAAAGTGGTTTTTAATGCATTTCTAATCCTATTCAACCGCATACAAATCTCCAACTACACATTGACCCTTCATCTTCCTGTTTTTTGCACTTGTTTTGCATTTTACTTTATGACAACTTTTGACAACTTTGATAGTTTTTGCAATATTTGACCTATGACCTCAAATTGAATTTGTAGGATGTAAAACATACTCAAACTTCTTCAATATGGTCTATTATACCTTATTACATGATTAAGTACCTTTTGGAACATCTCGACAACTTTTCCCCTATGACAACTTGCTGACAACTTTGCACCATGAACACAAAAGTGTTTCCCATCACATTTTCTGATTACAAATCACTACAAAATGGCCCATAGGATCTCAATTCACACAGATCAAGGCATGCTTACAAAATTTTCCTCATGGAGGCATCAATGGTCTTGTGTGCCCCTGCACTAATTACTAATTGATAATATGCAAATACGCAGGTTGTCTCGAGTATAACAATAACTACGTGCACTGAATATTGTAACGGGTTATGTCTAATATGTTAATATTATTGTGTCCTGAATAGTGTAAAATTCGTCTCTAATATATTAATATAAATATGCTTCAAGTATGACGCCATTTCTAACTTATCTTTATCTGCTTGCACCAATGTTTGCCAAAGGAAATACAACTCTAAATAGAGCGATCCATAAAGGATAGGATATATTTTATATTCTCCAATTAGTTGAACCCTTATAATGATTAATATTTATTCCAAACATTTATTATGAGAAATGCATCATTATCAATAACCGATTTGCGTTCACATATTGATGAAAAACTTAACTTGTCTGCAGTCAGTCGACTTCAATGTCAGCTACGGTTTTCATCGTTACACTATTCTTGTGTATAATGGTCATTGTCTATGTTTGTATTTTACGTTAATGAAACCTTCGCGACTTTCATTTCATAGTTATTCATATGGATGTGCATTATGCCACTTATAATCCTTACCTCTACGTAAGTGTGTATCTGGATCTGCTATTAATGAATTGTTTCATATCTATTGTATAATCTTTCTTATAAACGGTGGAGGTTAAAATTAATAAGTTTCAATATTTAATTACAAGCTTATTAAATCTTACATATAATACTGATGTAAACGTAGGTTTCAAGTCAATATCATGTAGGGATATTTCACAACAAAGGGCTCATAAATTTCCCTTAACTCAATCAAGCAACCATATTAGTCAATCAATCCTATGTTAACGATAAGCTTCAAAACATAAACTTCCTTTGGTTCAATCACCACACTTTGTTTCCCTGTGAACCTTATAACTTCAAGATTCCTTCACAACAGTTAGATGCTTCTAGAAAGCGACAAAACATGAAAAAATACTTTAAGTTTCCAAACAATCCATCTAACCTTTGAGACAAATTAGGCGAAAAAAAACATGATGTGAGAGACTATTTAAGAATCTCAAGAACACCGATTTCTTCAAACCCCTATATACACCCTCTACCTGGCTTATTTTGTACCAACCATTGTAGATGACAAAATATGGTACAACTATTAAGGCAGGGTAGATAAACACAAATTAATCATAGATTCAAGTACCCTTTTGGGGGTTCTAAAACATATGAAAATAAATGTATAGTTGTTTTGGAATACATCTACCAAATAATGATTGGTAATCTGTTCTTGAGGGCTAATTAGCCCACTTATTCAAAGCATCTAATGGAAAGGTATAGTTGTTTTGGAACACATCTACCAAATAATGAATGGTAATATGTTCATGACGGCTAATTAGCCCATCTTTTCAAAGCATCTATTAGAAATATTAACAAAAGATATTTAAATTTCCCTCTAAAGGTTGAGTTATGACCTGTATGGATTAAATCACCCATTTTCAAAACTTTACAAGTCCATTCTGTTTTGCCGTGCATACCCATCCCTACATTTTGTGGGCAAAATGTTGGGTCCCCCTTTTCACTTTTTCCTTGTTTTCTTTTCCTTTTGTTTTCTTCCGGCCTTTGCTGCCACGAGGGTTGTTTTCTTTGCTTTTTGGCTTTTCTTTCTTCGGGACCTGGTCTCGGAGTATTTTCTCTTCTGTGTTGGCCGGGTTTCTGGACTCTGGGATTCTCTGTCATCACTTCCTCTTTTGTTAGAGGGTGCGATTACTTGTCACTTTCACATTTATCGTGAACAAGATTACCTAGAGCAATTAAGGCGATTTAACATCGATTTAAGTGAAATTTTCTCTCGGTGCTTAGCAGTGCTTAAACAATGATTATCAGTGGTGCGTTCGTGGTCGTTTGAAGCTGATCAGTTGCAGAGCGCCTCCCGTTCTCGCTCTCCCGCATTCTTCGTGTGTTAAGGTAGGTCCTTCAACTCTCCTCTTTCTAGTTTTGTTTTTGCTTTGCTTGGGCTTCGTTTTCTCCTTCGATTTTGTCTTCTTTTTTTTTTTCTTTTCTTTCTGGTCTGTTGTTGCCTCCCGTTGGTGGGATGGCTCCACAGGAAGGTTGTCCGCCTTTCTCGTGTGGTTTTTTGCCCTGTAAATGGTGTACACTAGTGTAGATAGTGTAAATTCTTGCAAGCCCCTGTGTAAAGGTCTTGGACTGGTTGTAAATTGTAGGTAGTATTTCTGTAGAGTGTCGTCATTCCTGTAAATTATGTCGTTTCCAGCTTCTCCTGTATATTTTGGTCTATATACTGTCCTGGTCACCCTTCCCATGGCAAGCTCGTCATGCTCTGCACGTTAAAACCCAAGTTTGAAGCTCACCCGCATGGTGTCCGCCTGGCTCAAACTCGGCACCTCACTTGTTCGAGCCATGGTGGTTTTCTCTCTCCTCTATCGCTTCATCATTGATGGCGAGATTAATTTCCCCACAAATGAGCATTCGAAAACATCCCATCTGACATTCATTTCACTCGTGTCAACCCACCTATCGTCATTAAACATTACACCATCTATCGCGTGACCACGTGACAACCCATGTCAGCCAAGTATGGCTTGTTGCTTGGTCACTTCGATAACGACTAGTTTCTCTAGACTCTGGGTGCTGAGAAGTCCATGGGCCTTCATCCCATTTTGTCGCATGAACCAATACCCCGGAACCTCCGGGTGTCGATCAGAATCCAGTCATTGTTAACTATTATATTCCAGGATTTTGATGCGCACTAACATTTTTAAACAGGTGCGAGATGGCGATGAACTCCCCGGAGTCCATAAAATTGCTTTCTATTTTTATCTTATCATATATACTGACAGTTCTCCAGTCTTGCAGGTTGAAGGATATCCAACAACATGTCTGTAGTAACAACTCGTCCTGAAAGTCTGGAGCTTCCAACTACCTTCACTCGGGCGACCACAAAGACAAAGGCAGGGAAGATGCTGGCCAAGCTCCCATTAACCTCCAAATACCCAAGGGAGGGTGTTCTTGTGGGGTCCAAAGTGGACTCCAAGCTACAGGAGATCATGGATGCAAAGCCCAGACTATGGGCTGAATTGCAAGGCCTTGTCCAAACAATGTACCTACAGAGGGCTACCGGAGATGATATGGCAAAGAGCGTGGCTGCCTCCAGCATCATCAAATATGCATGTTTTCCCTACTCGGTGCAAGCACCAGAACTAATCCTTCAATTGGTGACGCACTACAATGCTCCCACTTGTGTTGTTTTTCTTGTCGATTCTCTACCACTACACTACCCAGCAACCATTGTTGCTCTGGATGCCGCCACTTTTTCTTTGGGGCTGGGAATCCCCTAGTTCAAGGGAGCCATTGTTATCTCCCAGTCTGTGTCACTAAAAGAGTTTGAAGAAATTCCCACTCTCGCCTGAAAACATCTCAATACTCACTGGTTAAAATCCCCGAGAAGGGACTATAAGAAGATGAAGCTGGAGATTCCCCACGGAGACTTCAAGGAATGCATACAGGCGGGAATCATCTTTTTGTGCAAGCTCTTTGGAGAGCCCCATGCCAGGGACTTTTCGGCATGGATGTATTATTTCCTTTACTGCATCACCACGTGCAGTCAGACCTTCAACTGGGCAACCATCATCGCCAATCATGTAGACTTCCAGCTGAAGAATGTCCTCCAGAATTCTTAGTTCTACATGACTTCATATGTATTATGGGAACTGGCCCAATAAAGACCCACTCTTCAGGGTTTGCAGACAGTGGATGTTCTTAGGAATGGGCCAGGCCAGCTTGTCCCATGGGAACATTATCTTTGGATCCAGTGGGAAGCCTCTTTCCCCCATTTTTGTAGGGTAAATGACACGTTCATTTACCACAACATTTTGACACTTACTCAAGATTCTAGGTACCGATTTTTGCAGGAGGCGATGACCTTGGTAAGCACATACAATAATTACTTCATTCAATTCCAACAACATTCTTATATTCGGGTAACTGGGTTCTCTGGGAAGCCCTACCTACTCCCCAAGCATTGCGGGGACAAGATTATTCTTTTGGAGTTCTGTAGGAAAATCCTGGAACTCCACGCATTCTTTGCCTTGAAGAAGGTTAATCCATTCCATTCCCAATCACTTGCGAGAACTATTCTTGCAGTCTCGCAACGGCTAAGGAAGCCGATAATGAATTAAAGAGTCTGGGACTAGCGGAATCCCACCTTACCAGAAATAATTTTGATCCAGTTGAAAGATAAGAGAGGCACTGCCCTAGGCATCCACACCGCATAAAGTTCACATTGAAGATTTCTGGGTGGATTAGCAGGATGGATTTGATCTCTAGGCCCGACAGTATTCGCGGATGTCCAAAAGTTTGATGAAAGCCCTCGGCCTTTGGTACTTTCTGAAAGATTTTTTAGACTATGGGCCTCTGGAGGACCCAGCATACAAAGACCAAGGATCGACAAGTTGGATCTCCCTCCACTGGATTGGGACACATCGGAGAATTTGACAATTGAAGATGTGAGTCGCAGCATAATCAAGAACAACCACAAATATTTTGAGCAATTATGCAAGAGGAGCACCCGTAAGGGTCCAATCTTGCAAGGGTCTACTTCGACCTCCGGAGCCACGGGACCAAGTAAAGACAAGGGGAAGGAAAAGAAAGACACTTTTCCCCAAGGTCCACTCTCCATTTTGGAGAAAATTCATGATTAGCTAGAGGCGTCCAGACAGATGAGTCAAAAGCTAAGCGCCCAGCTCACTCGTGGTCTTCCACTCACTCCAGTGGGATATGCCCTCCCGGTAGGATCCCCTTCATTAGCGTCACTCATGAGCTGGAAGATAGAAGTTGAGGCACAGTCTACAGATATTTTGGATGTCGAGGCCCCTTTACAGTTAAGAAGAAAGAAGAAAAGGGCAAAGAATCCCCCGAGCACAGACACGGGTCCTAGCATGCCCAATGTTCTGTCAGTGGAAGTTATTTCAAACTCCCCCGAACTAGAGAATCTCCCAGAGACCTCCACTCTGCATGACAATTTTGATGACATCTTTGGGACCGATGAGCTTATGAATTTACACGGGGAGATAGGAAAGGTGGTAGAAGAAATAGTCACGCAGGAAGTAGAGATAATCCCTGATGAAGGGGAGACACTAGAAAAAGAGATGGTTCCAGAGAGGGAGGTCTGAGAACATGTAAAAGAGTCAGAATGGGAAGAAACACAAAAGGATCCACAAGACGTGGAGGAAACACCGGTCCAGGGGACCGAGACAAATCTAAGGTAAACAAATGATGAGAAATTTATAACTGGGGAAATTGGACCTTCGAGATCAACCGTCACGCTCCAAACGCCTTCATTACTTTGGGTGATCAAGTGCCTCGCAATACGACATTTGACTAGGTAGTCTCAACGACCCAACAATCAAATATTGGTAAGACACCTCTGCCTCCTCCGGAGGATGTGCCCATGGAGAAGGATGTCCTAGCGAATGACATCAAAGATGAACAACAATAAAGAGATACGAGGAAGAACCCTGAAGATACAAATATTGATTCAACAGATGTTGAAAAGGATGGGGAGAACCCCGGTAACATGGATAATGCTAGTGCTGGCGAAGATGGGGTCCCTGACATCACAGAAGAGAACACCACCAGGGCAGAAGACACCGAAAACCCCAGGGAATAGGAAAAGGAAAAAAAGTCTGATGCGACCATAGATACAAGAGATACACCACCAAACTCCAAAGAATGCCCTAATGCTTAGGCCTTGGCAGAAAGACCACCCCAACCGTCACAATGACTGGTAGAATCCAGGAAAAGAAAAGCCCCAGCGGAAGTAGGTGTTCCCCTCTCCTTGGCCAAGATGATGGCCTAGAACCAAGAGGCTAAAAAGTCCAAGAAGGCCTGGACCATCCATACCCTCCAGACCGGTCCGGGAGGAAATACAATTGCAATAATTGCAACCAATCCACCAAATACAGATGCAGCAACAACAAGGGCTGAAGACTATGGAGTCACAGAAGTGCCTCTGGGGAGGAGAGATAAGCAAGGTGAGTTGGACCTACTGAGAGAGGCTACCTGGGCAGTCGAAGCCCAATATGATAAATAGGTGCAAAAGTTAATGGAGGAAAGAGAGACAAATGAAAATCTCCTCAAGCTTCTCATAGAACTTACACAGCCACTGCCCGAGATCCATCCAGAAGCCTCCACCTCCAGACCACCACTTCCGCGGGGTGACGTGGATTCTCTTAGGGCCATGAAAAAGAAGGCACAGGCTATAGATGGGTGGATCATAGAGCAAATCAAGGCCGTAAGGAAATTCTTAGAGGCGACACTCCCAGACCGTTACTTGGTCAGTAATATTTTAGGCCAGGTAAACGGTGTCATCGTCCTATGGGAAAGGGTTGTAGAGAAATATGAGGAGTGGAGGACCTTATTGGAAGAAGTAATAAACTTTGGGGAGGAAGCCATTACAGAGGCCAAAATTTTGGGAGAAGAACCCTTCAGATTCATCTGGGCCCAGCACTCCAGACTTGGCCTCAAAATTGAAGTAAGCAAGCAACTGGATACGACCCTAAAAGACAAGATAACAGCAGTTCGGTATCCTTTGGACCTGTATAAAGCATTCATTGGAAGGGTCTCACAATTTTATCCCTTCACCATCGGGACTTGTGCCCCAGAGGATTATGTCCTCAGTAAGTTTGATGAGTTTATGGAGTCTCGGTATCAGTCTGTCGGAGACTTCGACGAAGGAAAAATGTCAAGAATATCCAAGATGATGCTTCGGGCTCATGAATAAGTAAAGATAGTTGAAGAATTCCGGGACGTGGCTAGGGATATTGAAGAGAAGTTTGGAATCATCAACGACCAGTGGGACAGTCTCAAGGACATAGATGGAGATGGCATTGGCCAAATTTTGGAGGCATTCAAGAACAAGGGACGGTAAATTTCTCTGGACTCTGGAGATTTTCACCAGCAGGGTGCATTTTTGAACATTCATTATTCTTTGAGCATAATCTCCCAGACTCTGGAATTCTGGATCCAAAAGTTTTGTATTCTTTCAATGACCTATGTCCAAGTTTCCCAGAGCCAACCGGTCATTGTCAAAGAAATTAATAAAGGGGGTCAGTAGGTGGGTGATCCCAATAAGGCATGTCAGATAGAGGGATGGCTCTGACAGGTGATTCTCCCAAGGTGCCACTCAAGCATTAACTACCTGGTGCATCAAAGATAGTGAGCCACATTTCACATTGATGAGGCATGTAGCCTCGAACTCTCGGAAGATCGGATTTCTTCTATCCTTACTCTAGCACTCTTCTCGAGGCCAATTCTTCCATCTTCTCTTCTTGTCTTCTTGGTCTGTCTTGTCACACCTCTACTCTTTTTGAGGTGATTGTAAGTGGTGCAGGTAGTACTGACCACCATATATTGTATTTTAATGTTGAGTGTGCAGTTAGATTAGGTTAAGTTTTAGGGAAAACTATGTGTATAAATAAGAGGTCCGACCTCATTTCAATGGTCAGCAAAATTGATGATTTTGCAGTCAAATACTATTAGCCTTTCATTTCTCAGTAGTTGCAGGAGCTCAATGATCAGTAGTGCTTAGTAGTCAGATGCTCCCTTGGGGCCATTGATGTACACACCAGTGATGTTGGAACACTCTGTTAATGAAGGAAGAACAATTCCTGGCAATGATGTTGTTGATGTTTCAATCTCCGAGTTAGCAATACCTTTTGTGTTGTATGTTTCTAATGTCCTTTGCTCTAATGTTTAGTTTAGATTAATAATCTCATTTCCCCTTGCTATTGAATATGTATGAATTGCTGGTTCTGTATGCATTCAGTATTTAGTGTAGTTGATTAGAGCATTGTTGATGTTGGAAATATGTTGCATAACTATAAGTAGAAGTAATGAACTCTTAACTCTGGCCTATCTTTTGTTGTTTATTTGGTTAACTTAACGTGCTTGCAGGAAACCCTGACCTATCACTGAAATCCCCGAATAAGATGAGTCAAAAACCAGATATCCACCTGAAAAAAAATAGTCACTTGCCCAACTTAGCTCCCTGCACTGTCAAGACCCAACACTCAGGTGCTTGAAGGCCAGTACCCCGGTACCCAGTGACAATTTATAATCTATTGATGAGACCGGTCACAAATTCCCATCAACAGAAACTGGCGCTAGAGGGAGGGCACAAACTCATCCCCTTCGGAAGATTTCAATTTTACACCACTCAAGGGTTCTCCAAGCCATAGTTTTAGGAACAAAGCTTTTAGCGGGATAGGGTCTTTCTCGCCCTTGCATTTTGAAAGAATCCTTCGATCAGCCCTGAATCCCAAAAGTTTGTTCAACTCGAGCCTCCTGCTTGAAAGCAAATGACCCCGAAAACCAAGAAGCCAGCCAACCTTATCTGTGGGTTTGCTACACCTCAGAATACACAAGCCCCTCAGATAACCTTGGGAACCAATGCTCAACCTAGCTAAAATCTAGCAGCTTCGATGGCAAACTATTTTGGTAACACCGGGTCCCTAATAGGGTAATTCCCTGACGTGACCAATGATCTTCCTCCGCATCCAGAGAAGATCTGTCCCAGATATGAGCACCTAGGCCCACAAACCATAGAAGAACATCTCTAGGCCTATAAGGATGCCATGAATCTACACCAGGTACAACATCGGGATGTTGTGACCCGGATGTTCCCTCTGTCCTTAGGACAGAATGAGTTAAACTGGTACCTCAACTTTCTGGCCAACTCCATCAACAGCTGGCAGGATATGGAAGATACCTTCTTGGCGGCCTTCCGTGTTCACGTGGACCCGGTGTGGTCTCACAATTAGTTTATCTCCATCAGGAAGGAACCAAACAAACCCCTCACCACATTTAACCATCGGTTCTCGCATTCCTTGAAGAGGTGCACTAGCCCCTTCATCCCATCTATTGATGTAACCATCTAGAAATACTTGAATGCTCTGGACCCCATTGTTGCCGCTCTCCTTTGGAGAACCACCGCCGCTAATGACCGGTATACTCTGGCAAAGGTTTATAACCTGGCCCTAGATTTTTCCTGCGATTTGAGCAAAGCTCCCGATGGGATTGGACAAAGCCTACCATTCAACATGATACCCGACAGAACTTACGTCGAGGGATACAACCCCAATCCAACAATGGGTGCCCCAACGATGTCCATGGGCCTACCACCGCCGAGAGAATAGTAGGCCCGATACTTTTATCCGTCACAAGCCTATACAATACCAGGTCTGGAATTTGTTCCCTGGAACCAGCCGCAGTAGATGCAAAAAACCTTGACACAACCCTCCAGAGTACCTTTCTTCCAGTTGCCTGCAGTTGGAGGATTGTCGTCCTCGGCTTTGGGAGCTGCTACCACTTTCCCCGGGAACCAACCACAAAAACTGTCACACTATGACGTGAATACCCAGCTGTCCACCAAGGTTGAATCCCTCTGGCATTTGGTATCCTCCCTGACTGTGGACATGGGACAGCTGAAGGTGGGTCTTCCGCGCCTTGCAACTCCAATTCCCAAAGAGGGAATATTTTCCCCAGACAATGAAAAACTAACTCCAGAGGTAGAAACTACAACAACGGGCCTCTGCCCAATCAACAAAAATGGAACAACAATGCGAATATCAAAGGTCCTCCTCTGAACCGAAACATCACTCAGGGCGGTGCTGGGCCCAGTCATTCTACACAATTTGCAAAATTCCACTTCCTGACCAACTGGTGTAGATTGCACGACACCAAATCTTATTCTGAGGTGAACTGCGTCACACTGGAGAAGATCATCATGATCTCCTAGTCAGACAGACAACAACCTATCAATCCTACTCCCCCAAAATCATCAGCACAAGAGCCTACTCACAGCGCCTTCACGTGTGAGACCGTCTATTTCGGGACAAACAAAGAGGACAAAGGAGAGCCTGAATTGTAGGGGTTCTTTTATGAATCTATCCTGACCTTTGAGGCCAATGCCTTTACCAGCCTGCAGACTCCCTACAACACTCAGAGTTAGACTGGAAAAGGGCCAACTTACATGCCAACGCCTCCCAAGAATACCTCTCCCCAAGATAACACAACTGATCCCTCATTCACGCTGAAAGGATCCGGCTCTAACCAAGCTAGGGATCCGACCTAGGGAAGCCAACTTTACCTGGGGGGAGGTTTGACATCACTAAAGCGTTAGAGAAAACTACCACCTCCGTGACCTTGATGGAGGTTTTTCTAAATTGTCCTGAGTAAAGGAAGTCCCTTATGAAGCTCTTGGGAAACCCAGAAGCCCTCATTCGTCCACCAAAGACTGTCACATTTGATGATGCCAACTCGACTGTCTTCTAGGGAAACACAGAGGATCCTCCCTTCCTACTAGGCTTGAACATGCAAGGGAAGAACCTATACAACTGCCTAGTAGATTCTAGTGCTTCAGGAAATGGCATGCCCTTATCTATATGCCAGAAGCTCAGACTCTTTCCCACTCCATCCAAAGGCGCAGTAGTCCAATTGGACAAAACTGCTGTAAAAATGGTAGGTGAGATGAAAAATGTTCGGATTCAGCTCATCCAAGACCCCCAAATATCAAGCATAATAAACATCCAAGTGGTGGACATCCCCGAAACTTATGGGATGTTTTGAAGTCAGAATTGGTCCAAGGCCCTTAATGGGTATTTCTCCACAGACTTTTCCCACTTCTGGCTCCCTTGGGAGGTGAAATCAAACCAAATTTGGGTAGAGAGTGAGACTAGAACAAATAAAGCCCTCACTAAAGTCAGAAGGGTAAATGAGGTCCTTTTCTCTTAATCTTCCCCCGGGGTGTACCGACCCCTAGAGATCCTAACATTTGATTTCACCCCCGGGGAGGATCCCATAGTTGTTCAAAGAATTCAGGACCTGGACGAGAAACTGAAGGGTGAGGTAAACTCACAGGTAACGCAACAACTCCTGGCACACTCTTGTTTGACACTTGGTGTCAGGTACACTACCAGAAATATTCTAAACTAGAGCATGAGCTTTGCATCACCACTGCTACCCGCCATATCAACACCCTTCAAGAGAAAGAACATAAAGTTGATTTGCCTGGGACCAGTAATCATTCTAGTGGTACAGCAGAGGTGCGGCTCGTCCATGAATCCCAACCAAAGGCTTCTCTAGAGAAAAAACTTACCCATACACCAATAGAATCAGAGGAATCATCTCCCAACCCTCCCAAAGTCAATCCAAACACCACTCTGCCTTCCTAGCCCCAGAAAATGAAAAATGACTTATGGACCCTGAAGTTTGACGGATCCCGGTCTAAACAAGGCTATAGGGCCGGAGTGGAAATGATCAACCCGCGGGGAAAGTCCTTCCTCACATCTTACTGGCTATATTTTAATTGCATGAATAACATCACAGAGTATGAGGCCTTGGTCCTTGGACTCCTGGTTGCACTGAGAAAAGGGATCACCCTTCTCTAGGCGATGGGTGATTCAGAGTTGATTGTAAAGCAAGTACGGAGCCAATACACTTGTCACGACAAAAGGCTGGCCGCATACCACAACCGGGCATGGAGCCTAATCAAAAACTTTGATACTTTTGGCATTGAGCTTATTCCCTAGAAACGTAACTATGTTCTGGATTCCCTTGCCATGCGTGCCAACACCCTTGAGCCAATGGCTGGCTCCTGGCTCCATAAGTTTTCTGTTGAGATGGTCCCCACCTCGTCCATCCTAGACAATATCACTCACTTTCAGGTTTTTGAGGATGACCAACATATTTTGGCCTTCATGGCCAATGTTGGCATCTTCGAGGATCAGATAGTGGAATAAATAAATCATGACGGTATCGGGCAAGGTGAAGAAGATCACAGGATCATCAACGTACCAACCAACACCATCCCTATGGGGATGGTATATCTCGAATGCATCTTTGATTCAGACCCCCAGGGCTGAGATAAGATATCATCCTCCTCTGAGGAAGGAAAATTTGAAAGGTTAACATCGGCCGGGCCGATGAAAAAAATTTGTGCATATTGGCACCTCCTACTCCCCAGAGGAGAAGGAGAAGATTCTCACAGTTCTATGAGAATACATTGACGTAATTGCATTGGGGTATGAGAATCTGAAGACCTATGACACATCCATCATGACTCATACTATCCCACTAAAACCAGATGCTAAGCCTTTTCAAAAAAAGCAGAGGTCGGTAAACCCATTGATCGAACCTCTAATTCATTAGGAGGTTTAGAAACTGCTATCATCCCAGATTATCTTTCCTATCCGGCACACAGCATGGGTTGCCAACCTTGTCCCTGTGCGAAAGAAGAACGATGAGATCCACCTTTGTGTGGATTTTTTGCAATTTAAACAAGGGATCCAAGAAGGACAATCACCCTCTCCCCTCGCTGGATGAGGTATTACAAATTGTTAATGGATCCCAAATGATTTCCTTCCTAGATGGGTACTCTGAGTATAATCAGGTTATGGTTAAATACGAAGATAGAGATAAAATGATGTTCACCACCAAGTGGGGAACATTTGCATAGTGGAGAATTCCCTTTGGCCTTATCAACACAGGGGGAACATTTCAAAACGCTATGGAAATTGCATTTGAAGGCCTAGTTAACAAATGCATAATCATCTACATGGATGATTTGACATTCTTTTCCTGGGATAGGCGTGATCACTCTGCCCACCTCGCCAAAATTTGTGAGAGATATCACCAGTATGGTATTTCCCTCAACCCTAATAAATGCATATTCGGGGTCACCGAAGGGAAGCTACTCAGGCATATAATCTTTGAGAAGGGGATATCCATTGATCCTGAGAGAGTTGAAGCACTGCTAAATCTATAGATGCCCGGTAGTAAAAAGGAGATGAGGTCTTTCTTTGGAAAGATAAACTTTGTCCGACAGTTCATCACTCGATTCACCGAGATAGTTAAACCACTCAATGACATGATGAAGAAAGATACAAAGATTGAGTGGAACCCTGAAGTGAAGTGAGAATTTTCTCAGATCAAGCAAACCATATCGGAGGCACCAGTCTTGGCAAGTCTGGACTATTCCCTCCCATTCCACATATACTCTTTCGCTTCACCGCATTCCGCAACAACAGTCCTAACCTAGAAAGTTGAAGGGGAAGAATGACCCTTAGATTTTATGAGCTCCCCCTTCAAAAATGTTGAAGTATAATATTCGCCTTTGGAAAAATAGGCTTTTTCTCTAGTCTGGGTCATGAAGAAATTTAGGCACTATATTCTCCAGAGCAAAGTGCATGCTATCATTCCAGACCAGGCTGTTAAATCTTTACTGCTACAAAGTGAACTAGGTGAATGCTGGGGGAAATGGATGGCCATCCTCCAAGAGTATGATCTAGAAATGCAACCCATGAAGATAGTCTGGGGCCAGGGACTATGTAGAGCAATGGCGGAAGAAACTCCAAACATTGAATGCCAAACTTACATAGTGGAGTCTGTCACTCAAGACCCATGGTATACAGATCTGGTATACCTATTTCTCAACAAAAAATTCCTGGAGGGGCTTCCCCCAAACAAACATCGTGCCCTATGGATAAAAATTGCACACTTCATGATAAAAAATGGAACACTTTTTCGCACGAATTTTGAAGGGATTTACCTCCAGTGCATAAATCGGGACCAAGCTACTAAAATGATAGAAGAATTTCATGGGCAATTCAGAACTGGGCATGGCTCAGCTGATGCAACTACTCACTAGATTCTCTGGGCTGGATACTATTGGCCATTCATCTTCAAAGATGTCTACACCCATGTGAGGAAGTGTCATACTTTCCAAACCGCAGCCCATCGCAAGCGAAACCCGGCCATGCTTTGCAGCTGGTCTTTGAAGTTAGACCATCCGCCCAATGGGCATTTGATTTTATCGAGGGAATCAACCCTAAATCCTCCACCAACCACTGGTACATTCTAACTGCTACCGATTACTACACCCAGTGGTCCGAAGCAATCCTATGTAAAAACAACATGGTAGATGTAGTTATCAAATTCATGGAAGAAAACATTGTCACCCATTTCAGAATGCCATTCGCTACAGTGTGTGACAATGATCCAGCATTTTCTTCTGCATAGTTACTTGAATGGACCTATGAGAGGAGGATCACCTTAAATTTCTCCAGGAACTACTACCCCTAGGGTAATTGCGTGGCTCAATCCACTAAGAAAAATCTATTAGAGGTGATCAAACACTTGTTAGAACAAAACCCCCGGGACTGACATCAAAAGCTTAGGTTCACCCTCTGGGTGGATCGTATCAAAATTAAGGCAGCCCTGGGGACTTCCCCATTTAATCTGGTTTACGACTAAAATCCAGTGTTCCCTATCAACTTACAAATCCTAGTCTTACAGTTTATGTAGGAATTTAACAACCGGGACAAAATTGTGGAAGTTCGGCTCCTGAACCTAGTGAGAATGGAGGAACAAAGAGACGCGACACTGGAGCACTTCACATGTCATCAAGTGTTCATTAAGTGATGGTTTGACCGGAGAGCCCAATATAAGGCCTTTCAGATTTTGGATCTGGTCCTTTTCTGGGACAAGGCCCAAGAGAATAAAGGAAAGCACACCAAGTTTCAAAGGGTCTGGCTCAGACCATATCTAATTTCTGAGATCTACGGGGCTAATACTTATCGCCTTAATACCATGACCGGAGAAGCCGTCCCATTGCCTGTTAATGGAAAATTCGTCAAGAACTACTTTGAATGAGGTGGGTGGTAAGTTTTCCCGAAGTTGTATTGTATGTAAAGTTGTTCCTGCTTGTAAATATCTGTCCCGGTGCTCCTTGGGAGCACCTTGTCCTTGTAAATAGTTTGTTGGCAGTCCTTTGGGACCACCCCCTTTCCTTGTTTTTCTTTTGTTATTTTCTTTCTTTTGTTTTGAATTTTTTTTTCGGGTTCCCAGAGTGTTGCCTTCCTCTTGTAGACAAGTATGCTATGCATGAAATCTAGTCCTTGGAATGGTACCTTAGGCATTTTGATTAGTCCAGAATCTATTGTTAGCATGGTGGAATTTGTCCGATCTCCAAAGTTTTTTTTTTTGTGTGTATGGTAAAAGGTTATGGGTAGTTTGCATCATATTCATATCTTGATAGTCTCAACATCAGTTAATAGAAAATCTAAGAGGCAAGTAATCACATGGTCCTTGAGGGAAGATCAGATGCACTAGTTATTGACCAAGTATATAAATCATAAAAATATCCCAGGTCCAAAATGTTCTCTCCTATTCAGCAATTTAAAGTGGATGGCAAGGTGAAAGAAGTACCGCCGTAAAAATTAGCTAAGCTTAA
The DNA here is from genome assembly GCA_018584345.1 of Thuja plicata. NCBI lineage: Eukaryota > Viridiplantae > Streptophyta > Pinopsida > Cupressales > Cupressaceae > Thuja > Thuja plicata. The sequence continues at coordinate 2,899,716 of MU227808.1, read as the reverse complement.
GGGTCACGGTGAAAGGAGTGTCACCCTCCCATCTTCAAAAGAAAAGAAAAGAACTAAAGAATATAGAATTTCAGGATCTGGGGGATCATGCAAGATGCGATGATTTTGGTTTAATGTATTCAGTGCCTCCTCTCTATTTCTCCCATAAATCATCGGCTTGATTTTCTTTCAAAGCACACACCTCACAACTGACGAAGAATCGAATGATCGAATCAATGGTGAGTTGGATTTTCTTAGACACCTCGCACCTTGCAAGAAGAATAATTTAGGTAAAGATAAGTTCCAGTTTTTCTAACCATAGATTTTGTAGTTCTCAAATGCGCTAAGACATTCGTCCTAGTGAGTCACCATTTGTTATGCCCTGCATACCCGTCCCTACATTTTTTGGTCAAAATGTTGGGTCCCCCTTTTTTCTTTTGCCTTGTTTTCTTTCCCTTTTGTTTTCTTGTGGCCTTTGCTGCCGTGCGGGTCATTTTCTTTGCTTTTTGGCTTTTCTTTCTTCGGGACCCAGTCCCAGAGTATTTTGTCTTCTGTTTCGGCCAGGTTTCTGGACTCTGGCATTCTCTGTCATCACTTCCTCTTTTGTTAGAGGGTGCAGTTACATGGGATCCCCGGGCCTGGAGTCCAGATATTTTTCCTTTCTTGAGTTTTGTGGAAGGAAGGAGCGCAACATGTTTTTACCCTAGCGGTATAAATAAAGATTCACTTATCACTTTCACATTTACCGTGAACAAGATTACCTAGAGCGATTAAGGAGATTTAACAATGATTTAAGTGTAGTTTTATCTTGTTCTTAGGATTGCTTAAACAATGATTATTAGTGGTGTGTTTGTGGTTGTTTGAAGCTGATCAGTTGTAGAGCGCCTCCCATGCTTGTTCTCCCTCATTCTTCATGTGTTAAGGTAGGTCCTTCGGCTCTCCTCTTTCTGGTTTTGTTTTTTCTTTGCTTGGGCTTGGTTTTCTCCTTTGGTTTTGTCTTTGTTTTGTTTTTCTTTGCTTTTTGGTCTGTTGTTGCCTCCCGTTGGTGGGATGGCTCCGCTGGAAAGTTGTCCACCTTCCTCGTGCGGTTTTCTGCCCTGTAAATGGTGTACACTAGTATAGATACTATAAATTCTTGCAAGCCCCTGTGTAAAGGTCTTGGCCTGATTGTAAATAGTAGGTAGTCTTTTTGTAGAGTGTCATCGTTCCTCTAAATTTCATCATTTATGACTTCTCCTATATATTTTGGTCACTTTGATAATGGCTCTACACGTTAAAACCCAAGTTTGGAGCTCACCTGTATGGTGTCCGCCTATCTCAAACTCAACACCTCGCTTGTTCGAGCCATGGTGGTTTTCTCTCTCCTTTATCGCTTCATCATTGATGGCAGGATTAATTTCCCCACAAGTGAACATTCAAAAACATCCCATCTGGCATTTATTTCACTTGTGTCAACCCACATATCACCATTAAGGGCCATTACACCATCTATCGCGCAACCACGTGACAACCCATGTTAGCCAAGTATGGCTCGCTACCCGGTCACTTTGATAATGGCTAGTTTCTCCAGACTCTAGGTGCTGAGAAGTCCCCGGCCCTTTATCCCATTTTGTTGCATGAACCAATACCCCGGAATGTCTGGGTGTCAATCAGAATCCATTCATTGTTAGCTTTTGTATTCCAGGATTTTGATGCACACTAACATTTTTTAACAGGTGCGAGATGACGGTGAACTCCCCAGAGTCCATAAAATTGTTTTCTATTTTTATCATATCATATATAGGATGGTTCTCCAGTCTTGTAGGTTACAACATATCCAACAATATGTCTAAAGTAAAAACTTCTCTTGGAAGTCTGGAGCTTCCAACTACCTCCACTCGGGCGGCCACAAAGGCAAAGGTAGAGAAGATGCTAACCAAGCTCCCATTAACCTCCAAATACCCAAGGGAGGGTGTACTTGTGGGGTCCCAAGTGGACTCCAAGCTATAGGAGATCACAGATACAGAGCTTGAACTATAGCATGAATTGCAAGGCCTTGTCCAAATGATGTACCAACAGAGGGCTACCGAAGATGATATGGAAAAGAACGTGGCTGCCTCTGGAATCATCAAAGTTGCATATTTCCCCTACTCAATGCAAGCACCAAAACTAATCCTTTAATTGGAAATGCACTACAATGCTCCCACCCAGGTTGTTTTTCTTGCCGATTCTCTACCACTACACTACCCGACGACCATTGTTACTTTGGATGCCGCCACTTTTGCTTCAGAGCTGGGAATCCCCCAGTTCAAGGGAGCCATTGTTATCTCCTGGTCTATTTCACTAAAAGAGTTTGAAGAAATTCCCACTCTCACCTGACAACATCTCAACACTGACTGGTTAAAATCCCTGAGAAGGGACTTTAAGAAGATGAAGCTGGAGATTCCCTGCGAAGACTTCAAGGAATGCATACATGTGGGAATCATCTTTTTGTGTAGGCTCTTCAGAGAACCCCATGCCAGGGAATTTTCAGCATGGATGTATTATTTCCTTTACCGCATCACCACCTACAATCAGACCTTCGACTGGGTGACCATCATTGCCAATCATGTAGACTTCCAGCTGAAGAGTGTCCTCTAGAATTCAAAGTTCTACATGACTTCATATGTATTATGGGAATGGGACCTCTTGGGAACGGGCCCGGATAGCTTTTCCCATGGGAACATTATCCTTGGATCCACTAGGAAGCCTCTTTCCCCCATTTTTGTAGGGTAAATGACACGTTCATTTACCACAACATTTTGACACTTACTTGGGATTTGAGGTACCGATTGTCATAGGAGGCGATGACCTTGGTATGCACATACAACAATTACTTCATTCAATTCCAACAACATTCTTATATTTGGGTAACTGGGTTCTCCGGGAAGCCCTACCTACTCCCCAGGCATTGCAGGGTCAGGATTATTCTTTTGGAGTTCTGCAGGAAAATCTTGGAACTCCACGCATTCTTTGCCTTGAAGAAGGTTACATCCATTCCATTCCCAATCACTTGCGGGAACTATTCTTGTAGTCTTGCAGTAGCTAATTAAGCCGATAATAAATTAAAGAGTCTTGGACTGGTGGAATTTTACATTACCAAAAATAATTTTGATCTAGTTTACAAGATAAGAGAGGCACTACCCCGGGCATCCACACTGTATGAAGTTCACATTGAAGATTTCTAGGTGGATTGTCAGGATGGTTTTGATCTCTGGGCCTAAAAGTATTCGCAGATGTCCAAAGGTTTGATGAAGGCCCTCAGCCTTGGGTACTTTCTAAAAGATTTTTCAGATGATGGGCCTCTAGAGGACCCACCATACAAAGACCAGGGGATCGACAAGTTGGACCTCCCTCCGGTGGATTGGGACAACTAGGAGAATTTGACAATTGAATATGTGAGTCACATCATAATCAAGAACATCCACACATATTTTGAGAAAGTATGCAAGAGGAGCACCCTGCAAAAGGGTCCAATCTTGCGGGGGTCTACTTCGACCTCTAGAGCCGTGGGACCAAGTAAAGACAAGGGGAAGGAAAAGAAAGAAACCCCACCCTAAGTTACTCCCCAAGGTTCGCTCCCCATTTTGGAGCAAATTCATGATTAGCTGGAGGTGTCCAGACAGATGAGTCAAAAGCTAAGCGCCCAACTCACCCACGATCTTCCAATCACTCCAGTGGGATTTGCCCACCCGTTAGGATCCCCTTCATTAGCGGTACTCATGAGCCGATAGACAGAAGCTGAGGCATAGTCTACAAATATTTAGGATGTCAGGGCCCCATTATAGTTAAGAAGAAATAAGTAAAGGGCAGAGAATCCCCTGAGCACAGACACGGGCCCTAACATGCCCAATGTTTCATCAGTGGAAGTTAGTTTGGACTCTCCCAAACCAGAGACCTCCCCTCTGCATGATGATTTTGATGACATCTTTGGGACCGATGAGCGTATAAATTTACATGGGGAGATAGGAAAGATGATAGAAGAAATAGCCTCGCAGGAAGTAGAGATAATCCCCGATGAAGGGGAAACACTAGAAAAAGAGGTGGTTTCAGAGAGGGAGGTCCGAGAAGATTTAAAAGAGTCAAAATGGGAAGAAACACAAAGGGATCCACAAGACTTGGAGGAAACACTGGTCCAAGGGACCGAGATAAATCTAAGGCAAACAAATGATGAGAAATCAACAACTGGAAAAACCGAACCTTCGAGATCAATCGTACCCCCAACCGTCACGCTCCAAACACCTTCAGTTACTTCGGGTGATCAAGTGCCCCAAAATATGACATTCAGCGAGGTAGTCTCAGTGACCCAATAGTCAAATATTGGTCTGACACCTCCGCCTCCTCTGGAGGATGTGCCCATGGAGAAGGATGTCCTAGCGAATGACGTCGAAGATGAACATCAACAACAAGATACGAGGAAGAACCCTGAAGATAAAAATATTGATTCAATAGATGCTGAAAAGGATGGGGAGAACCTCTATAACATAGATAATGCTGGTGTTGATGGAGATGGGGTTCCCGACACCATAGAAGAGAATGCCACTAGGGTGAAAGACACCAAAAACCCTAGGGAACAAGAAAAGGAAATAGAGTCTAATGCGACCATAGATACCAGAGATACACCGCTAGACTCCAAAGAAGGCCCTGATGCTTAGGCCTTGGAAGAAAGATCACCCCAGCTACCATAATGGATGGTAGAATCAAGGAAAAGAAAATTCCCGACGACAGCAGGTGTTCCCCTCTCCTTGGCCGAGATGATGGCCCAGAACCAAGAGGCTAAAAAGCCCAAGAAGGCCTAGAGCATCCATACCCTCTAGACCGGTCTAGGAGGAAATACAGTTGTAATAATTGTAACCTCTCCCCTAGATACAGATGCGGTGACAACAAGGGTCAAAGACTATGCACTCACAGAAGTGCCTTTGGGGAGGAGAGATAAGCAGGGTGAGTTGGACCTCCTGAGAGAGGCTATCGGGCAGTCGAAGCCTGATATGATAAACGGGTGCAAAAGTTAAAGGAAGAAAGAGAGAAAAATGAAAATCTCCACGGGCTTCTCACAGAACATACACAACCATTGGCCGAGATCCATCTGGAAGCCTCCACCTCCAGACCACCGCTTCTACGAGGTGATGTGGATGCTCTTAGGGCCATTAAAAAGAAGGCACAGGCTATAGATGGTTGGATTGAAAACCAGATCAAGGCCGTAAGGAAATTATTAGAGGTGATACTCCCAGACCTTTACATGGTCAGTAATATTTTGGGCCAGGTAAATAGTGTTTTCTTCCTATGGGAAACAGACGTAGAGAAATATGAGGAGTGGAGGACCAGATTGGAAGAAGTAATAAACTTCAGGGAGAAAGCCGTTACAGAGGCCAAAGTTTTGGGAGAAGAACCCTTCAAATTCCTTTGGGCCCAGCATTCTAAACTTGGCCTCAAAATTGAGGTAAGCAAGCAACTGGTTACGACCCTAAAAGAGAAGATCACGATGGTTCGGTATCCTTTGGACCCGTATAAAGCATTCATTGGAAGGGTCTCACAAGTTGATCCCTTCACCACTAGGACTTGTGCCCCAGAGGATTATGTCCTTGGTAAGTTTGATGAGTTGATGGAGTCCCGGTATTAGTCTGTCGGAGACTTTGACAGAGGAAAAATGTCAAGAATATCCAAGATGATGCTTCAAGCTCATGACTCAGTAAAGATAGTTGAAGAATTTGGGGACGAGGCTGAGGATATTGAAGAGAAATTAAGAATCATCAGCGACTGGTGGGACAGTCTCAAGGACATAGATGGAGATGGCATTGGCAAAATTTTGGAGGCATTCAAAAACAAGGGACAGTAAAGTTCTCCAGACTCCAGAGATTTTCACCAGCAGGGTGCATTTTTGAACATTCATTATTATTTGAGCGTAAGCTCTCAGACTCCAGAATTATGGATCCAAAAGTTTTTTATTCTTTCAATGACCCGTGTCCAGGTTCCCCGGAGCTGACCAGTCATTTTCAAAGCAATTAATAAAGGGGGTCAGCAGGTGGGTGATCTTGATAAGGCATGTCAGATAGAGGGATGGCTCTGACAGGTGATTCTCCCAAGGTGTCACTCCAACATTAACTACCTTGTGCATCAAAGATAGTGAGCCGCATTTCACATTGATGAGGCATGTAGCCTCAAACTCTAGGAAGATCAGATTTCTTCTATTCTTACTTAGGTACGCTTCTCAAGGCCAATTCTTCCATCTTCTCTTCTTGTCTTCTTCCTCTATCTTGTTAGACCCCTTCTCTATTCGAGGTGATTGTAAGTGGTGTAGGTAGTACCGGTCACCGGATATTTTTAATATTGAGTGTACAGTTAGATTAGGTTAAGTTTTAGGGAAAACTATGTGTATAAATAAGAGGTCTGACCTCATTTCAATGGTCGATAAAATTGAAGATTTTGCAGTTCAATACTATTAGCATTTCATTTCTCAATAGTTGCAGGAGCTCAATGCTCAGTAGTGCTTAGTAGTTAGATGCTCCCTTGGGGCCATTGATGTACATAGCAGTGATGCTGGAACACTCTGTTAATGAAGAAGGAAGAATAGTTTCTAGCAATGATGTTGTTGATGTTCTGATCTCTGAGTTAGCAATACCTTTTGTGCTGTATGTCTCTAATGTCCTTTGCTCTAATGTTTAGTTTAGATTAATGATCTCGTTTCCCCATGCTATTGAATATGTATGAACTATTGGTTCTGTATACATTCAATATTTAGTGTACTTCATTGGAGCATTATTGATGTTGGAAATATGTTGCATAACTATAAGTAGAAGTAACGAACTCTTAACTCTGGCCTATCTTTTGTTGTTTATTTGGTTAACTTAACGTGCTTGTAGGAAACCCTGACCTATCACTAAAATCACTGAAGAAGATGAGTCAAAAACCAGCTATCCCCCCAAACAAAACCATTCACTTTCCCAACTTAGCTCCCCACACCACCGAGACCCAACACTTAGGTTCTTGAAGGCCCAAAGAATTTATTCCTCGGACAACCTTTACAGGAAGAGTTGGACGATACCCCGGTATCCAGTGACAACTTATCATATGTTGATGAGACTGGTCACAAAGTCCCATCAACTGAAACTAACGCTAGAGGGAGGGCATGAGCTTGTCCCCTTTGGAAGATTTCAATTTTACACCACCCAAGGGTACCAAGATTTTAGCAGGATAGGGTCTTTCTCGCCCTTGTGTTTTGAAAGAATCATTCGATCAAACCTGAATTCCAGAAAGTTTGTTGAACTTGAGCCTCCTACTTGAAAGAAAAGGACCCTAAAAACCAAGCAGCCAACCAACCTTATCTATGGGTTTGCTACACCTCAGAATACCCAAGCCCCTCAGATAACCTAGGAACCAATGGTCAACCTAGCCAAAATATATCAGCTCCGATGGAAAAATATTTTGGTAACACCGGGTCCTCAATGGGGAAGTTCCCCAGCATGACCAACGATCTTCCTTCACATCTGGAGAAGATCTGTCCCAGATATGAGCATGTAGGCCCACGAATCGTAGAAGAACATCTTGCTAGAAACACTGAGAGGGGGGGGTGAATCAATGTTTATCTATTAATTATATTTCAGCCAATTAAACATATATCAAATGTGCATCCAAAGAAACATAACACAAGAACACATAACACATGATATGATTATGGAGAACCTTGATCAGAGGAAAACTCCGGTGGGGATTAGTACCCACAAATATTGTACTAGGTATAATGAACCTGTTAAAGTTCCTTTGCCCTGTTAGGAGTAGTATTTACAAATTAAGTACAATGACCTGGTTAAAGGTCTGACCCTGTTAGGAGTCTTTTACAAAATCCTCGTTAAAGGTATATGGCTCACTGCCCAATAAGATGAAGGCTACAACCCTCTAAATGTTGATATGCACTATATCAAAAATGAATTGCTGTAATGACACTGCTGTCTGATCAGTTCCGTGTATGTGCAGATGCTCTTACTCTCTTAAAGAGCTATATCATCTTCTGACATCATTATACTACTCATCTGCATCTTCTTCATACATAATAATTGACACTTGTAACATAACATTACATTACATACTTATATGTTTACAATTGAATACGCGCGACCCAAAACAAGACTCTAGTCGGCCTTTAAACCAAAATATACAAATCTTCTGAACAAGTCAGCCTAAGCGTGTTTACTACAAATTTAATTACATTAATGCAAACTTATAACTAAAGGTGCTTAGCCATTACATTAAAAAATCATTCACGCTGATCAAAACTGTAGTCGGCTTCCATGCTCTGTTTCCTGGACTGCAGGTCTACTAATATGCCTGTAAATTTTCCATACTGATGTTCTATACTTTGTGTGTCTGTATCTAGCATGTATATACACCATAGAGTATATACCTAAGCACACATTCTTTGGTGTGATCTCTAACACGTGCGCTGACGTACTGATCGTTGTATGTGTTTGTCTTCCCTGTTTTCATACTTAGTCATTTTGTCTTTCATAACAGAACTTAAGTATGACTTTGTTGCCATGATTGACAACACAAAATAATTCATGCTTCCTCAGGAAGTCAACTTGCCAACAATCTCCCCCTTTTTCATTTATGGCAACAAAGGAATGTGGCTAAGTTACTC
>MU227808.1:2857750-2886458 GCA_018584345.1 Thuja plicata | reverse complement strand
TCTTGTCTTCAATGGTGTTCTGGCTATCTGTAAGCTATTCCTCCAGATCTTCAAGTTTATCCTTTAGAGATTTATTCTCTTCATTAATATTTTTGACCATTTGTCCTAGATCACTTGTAGAACAATCCTTTAGATCTTTTGTTATCCTTTTAATAAGTATTTGAGAGCCATCATTTTTCAATCTTAGTTCTTCATTTTCCTTCTCAGATCTGTCAAGATCTTCAAGAGCTACTTCAAGATTCTTTTTCAAATGTTTTGCTTTAGCTGATTCCATGATCTCCTCAAGTGGTTAAACTTTCTTTCAGAGGACCAGAGCTCTGATACCAATTGTTAGAAACATTGAGAGGGGGGGGGGGTGGTGAATCAGTATTTATCTATTAATTATATTTTAGCCAATTAAAAATATATCAAATGTGCATCCAAAGAAACATAACACAAGAACACATAACACATGATATGATTATGGAGAACCTTGATTAGAGGAAAACTCCAGTGGGGATTAGTACCCACAAATATTGTACTAGGTATAATGAACCTGTTAAAGTTCCTTTGCCCTGGTAGGAGCAGTCTTTACAAATTAAGTACAATGACCTGGTTAAAGGTCTGACCCTGTTAGGAGTCTTTTAAAAAACACTGTTAAAGGTATATGGCTCACTGCCTAGGCTCACTGCCCAATAAGATGAAGGCTACAACCCTCTGAATGTTGATATGCACTATATCAAAAATGAACTGCTATAATGACACTACTGTCTGATCAGTTCCGTGTATGCGCGGATGCTCTTACTCTCTTAAAGAGCTATATCATCTTTTGATTTCATTATACTACTCATTTTCATCTTCCTCATACATAATAATCGACACTTGTAACATAACATAACATTACATACTTATATGTTTACAATTGAATAGGTGCGACCCAAAACAAGACTCTAGTTGGCCTTTAAACCAAAATATACAACGCTTCTGAACAAGTCAGACTAAGCGTGTTTACTACAAAATTAATTACATTAATAAAAACTTATAACTAAAGGCACTTAGCCATTACATTACAAAATCATTCACGGTGATCAAAACTGTAATCGGCTTCCATGCTTTGTTTCCTGGACTGCAGGTCTACTAATATGCTTGTAACTTTTCCATACTGATGTTTTGTACTTTGCACATCTGGATCTAGCATGTATATACACCATAGAGTATATACCTAAGCATGCATGCTCTGGTGTGATCTCTAACATGTGCGCTGATGTACTGAACTCTGTATGTGTCTGTCTGCCCTATTTTCATACTTAGTCATTTTGTCTTTCATAACAGAACTTAAGTATGACTTTGTTGCCATGATTGACAACACAAAATAAGTCATGCTTCCTCAGGAAGTCAACTTGCCAACACATCTCTAGGCCTATATAGATGCCATGAACCGACACTGGGTAGAACATTAGGATGTTGTGACCCGGATGTTCCCTCTGTCCTTAGGAAAGAATGAGTTAAACTAGTACCTCAACTTGCCAGCCAACTCCATCAACAGTTGGCAGGATATGGAAGATGCATTCTTGGCAACCTTTCACACTCACGTCCACCAGACGTGGTCTTACATCTAGTTTATCTCCATTAGGAAGGAACCAAACAAACCCCTCACCACATTTAATTATTGGTTCCAATGTGCCTTGAAGTGGTGCACTGGCCCCTTCATCCCATCTATAGACGTAACCATCTAGACATACCTGAATGCTATGGACCCCATTGTTGTCACTCTCCTTTGGGGAACCACCACTGCTAATGACCGGGATACTCTAGCAAAGGTTTACAACCTGGCCCTAGAGTTGTCCCGCAGTTTGAGCAAATCTCCCAACAGGATTGGACAAAGCCTACCATTCAACATGATACCTGGCAGAACTTCTTACGCTGGGGGATACAACCCCAATCTAGCAATAGGTTCCCCAATGATGGCCATGGGCCTGCTACCATCGATAGACTAGAAGGCCTGATACGTTTATCCATCACAAGCCTAGAAAATACCAGGTCTGGAATTTGTTCCCTGGAACCAGCTGCAGCAAATGCAACAACCCTTGACACAACCTTCTGGAGTACCTTTCTTCCAGTTGCCCACAGCTGGAGGATTGTAGTCCTCAACTCTGGGAGCTACTGCCGCTTTCCCCGGGAACCAACCACAAAAACTGTCACACTGTGACATGAATACCCAACTATCCACCGAGGTTGAATCCCTCTGGTGATTGGTGTCCTCCCTGACTGTGGACATGGGACAGTTGAAGGTGGGGTCTTCTGCGCCTTGCAACTCCAATTCCCAGAGAGGGAATGTTTTCCCCGGACAATGAAACACCAACTCAAGAGGTAGAAACTACAACAATGGACCTTAGCCCAATCAACAACAATGGAACAAAAACATGAATATCAGAGGTCCTCCTCTGAACCAAAACATCACTCAAGGAAGTGCTGGGCCCAGTCATTCTACATAGCTTGCAGAATTCCACCTCCTAACCAACTGGTTTAGATTATATGACACTGAATCTCATTCTGAGGTGAACTACGCCACACTAGAGAAGATCATCATGATCTCCTAGTCGGATAGACAATAACCTGTCAATCCTACTCCCCTGGAATCATCAGCACAAGAGCCTACTCACAGTGCCTTCACGTGTGAGACCGTCTTCTTCGGTACAAACAAAGAGGATGAAGGAGAGCCTGAATTGTAGGGGTTCTTTGATGAATCTATCCTGACCTTTGAGGCCAATGACTTTACTAGCCCATGGACTCCCTGCAACACTCAAAGTCAGACTAGAAAAGGGCAAGCTTACATGCCAACGCCTCCCAAGAATACCTCTCCCCAAGATAACACAACTGATCCCTTGTTCATGCTAAAAGGATCCAGCTCTAACCAAGCTAGGGATCCGACTGAGAGAAGCCAACTTTACCTGGGGGGAGGTTTGAGATCACTAAAGCATTAGAGAAAACTACCACCTCCATGACCTTGATGGAGGTTTTGTTGAATTTTCCCGAGCAAAGGAAGTCCCTTCTGAAGCTCTTGGGAAACCCAGAAGCCCTCAGTCGTCCACCAAAGACTGTCATATTTGACGATGCCAACTCAACTGTCTTCTAGGGAAACACAAAGGATCCTCCCTTCCTAGTAGGCTTGAACATGCAAGGGAAGAACCTATATAACTTCCTGGTAGATTCTAGTGCTTCGGGCAACGTCATGCCCTTATCTATATGCCAAAATCTTGGACTCTTTCCCACTCCATCCAAAGGCACAATAGTCCAATTGGACAAAACTGCTATAAAAATGGTAGGTGAGCTGAAAAACATCCAAATTCAGCTCATCCAAGACCCCCATATATCAAGCATAATAGACATCTAAGTGGTGGACATCCCTGAAACTTATGGGATGTTGTTAAGTCAAAATTTGTCCAAGGCCCTTATTGGGTCTTTCTCCACGGACTTTTCCCACTTGTGGCTCCCCTAGGAGGGGAAATCAAACCAAATCCAGGTAGAGAATGAGCCCAGAATGAAGCAGGCCCTCAGAAAAGTTGAGAGGGTAAATGAGGTCCTTTTCTCTGAATCTTCCCCTAGGGTGTACTGACCCCTAGAGATCCTAACATTTGATTTCACCCCCGGGGAGGATCCCATAGTTGTTCAAAAAATTTTGGACCTGGACGAGAAAATAAAGGGTGAGGTAAACTCATAGGGTAACGTGACAACTCCCTCCACACTCTTGTTTGGAACTTGGTGCTGGGTACACTACCAGAAACATTCTAAACTAGAGTGTGAGCCTTGCATCACCGCTGCTACCCACCATATCAACGCCCTCTAAGAGAAAGAACATAAATTTGATTTGCCTGGGCCCAGTAATCATTCCGACGGTACATCAGAGGTGTCACTCATCCAGAAATCCTAACCAAAGGCTTCTCCAGAGAAAAACCTCACCCATGCACCACTAGAACTAGAGGAATCACCTCCCAACCCTCCCAAAGTCAATCCAAACACCAATCTGCCTTCCCAGCCCCAGAAAATGAACAACGACTTGTGGACCCTGAAGTTTGACAGATCCCGGTCTAAACAAGGCTGTGGGGCCGAAGTGGAACTAATCAACCCGTGGGGGAAGTCCTTCCTCGCGTCTTACATGCTACAGTTTAATTGCATGAATAACCTCTAAAATTTTAAAAAAATACAGTTATCAGTTTCATGTGAATGTGAAGGTGCTCCATGGTATGCCAAAAGTGACATATTTGATATACAAGGAAATATTTCATGTAGATGTCAACGGTGAGATCTGTCATGGTGTGGGGGACCCAACGAAGGTGATGGATGTAAGAATTGTTAGCCCTAGTACTTACTTTATGTTTTTTTAGTTACATTATGTGTAGTCGATGGTACTTAGTTACTACCGGACGACGGTTGGGAATCAGTGGTGACGTTTGGTCACACCCCTTCGGGTTTTATATAAGCAATGTACTTTCTCTTCAGAGATAATATATGAGAGTGACTATTGTAAATGTACTCAAGTTAAGAATTATTAATAAATAATATGATATTCTCTGATCTATCTTATGTATTTGCATTTCTGTACAATGTCTATGCATCAGTAAACTAGGTTACCCCAGTGGGTAAACATTTGGCGTCGCTGCCTAGAGGTACTCGGGAAGGAAAAAAAATAAATTAAATTGATGTGTTGATTATTTCCCTATGGAGAAGTGAGCAAAGAATTCATACCTAGTCAATTAAATAAAAATAGAAAGAAGGAACTCGAGGACGAACAAGCCGCTAGAAAATTTGTACTCGCACAACAGCAAGCCGAGCAAGAGGAGAGATTTAGAAGATGCGCCGAAAGACTACCGAAGGGAGTAAGTGAAGGCGAGGGTCTGAAGGTATCTAACCAAGAGGCCGAGAGAAGTGACGACCTCCTAGAGGAAAAAATGAGCTTGTTCAGGTCCTTAACCATAACCCCACAAATAAAAGCAAGAGAATCTCGAAGGAAGGAAGAGGAGGAAGCCGCACGGAGGGAGGCTCAGGATACCGCTTCTGTCGTGAGTATCAAAGTGACAGAGGGGCATGGGGATCATAGTAGCCCACCAGGCCTAGATAGTTCTTGTAGTTCAAGGACATCAAGTGGTATGGTAACAAACATTTCTTGGTATCACCGCCAGCAGTACCATCTGAGCCTGTAACACAACCGGTTCTACAAACACTGTCGACACCTAGAAAAGCAAACATGGTGAATAACAAAGAGAAGCTACCAAAATTCCATGGAGATGGGAAGGAAGATCCAGTACAACATTGTCATATTTTTGAGACAATCTGGTCAGCAAATGGAGTTACCAACCAGGCAGAATAGGTGAAACAGTTCCCCACCAGACTTAGAGGAGTAGCCATCGACTGGTACTCCGATGTGGAAAAAACAAAGGTGACCAGTTGAGATGAACTCAAGAAAGAATTCCAAAAGGAGTTTTGACTCCTAAGGTTTGACAATGAAATTGTTTTAGAGATATATGGTACTAAACAAGGCAAGAAGGAGACTATGCAGGCCTACAGTCACCAATTGAAGGAGTTAGTCAGAAAAAAGGAGAGTCAGCGAGCGGATGGTCTGAAGAAAATATGATTTGTGGAGGGCTTGAAATTGAACCTACGAAGGAATATGAAGATAGTGCCCCCCACCTCATACGAAGATGCCTATAACTGAGCGATGGACTTGGAGAGCGAACAAAAGACCTCTAAGAAGAAAAGAAGCAAGTCTTCTTCCGAAAACAATGACACTTCTGAACAAGAAAGCAACAGTGATGAGGGATCGAAGAAGAAGGTCACTACGCTCCAAAAAGATATGGAGAGAATGTTAAAATAATTCAAGACAATGAAGGGTGGTATGAGAAGAGAAGACAAACTATGGTGCACAGACTGCAAGGAGAATGGCCACACCAAAGGCTCCTATGCAAAAAAATCATTCTGTGATATCTGCCAATTTATGGGTCACTCCGTCAAGGAGTGATCGTATAACATGAAGTCATGAAGTGTGTAATTATTGTTCATAGAATAGGCCACAACATCTTCACCAGCTGGCACCTCCTAGCAAACATACACCATGGCGTGAGATGGAGGCTACTAGGATAATAGGTGAGGTGGAAATAATAACAACAATAACAACCGAAGCCGCATCCAGTATGACACCAAAGGGAGACCTATCATCCAATGCAGGGCCTGTAGCCAATGGGGGCACTTCGCTTGGGACTGCAAAGTTGAGGGTGCTTCTCCACAAAACTTGTGTAAATGGTGTGGTCCCGGTGACCACGACGATGCACATTGTCCAAAAGGAGTGAACCTCATAGACATTGATAATATCGTGCTCATACTTACAAGGGGCCAAGTGAAGAATGCCACATATCCAGATCCCCGTACGGAGATGGAGAGGGCATGCGACACAAAAGCTTAAATTGAGAAGGAGATGGCCGCACAACAGAAGAGCACCCAGGAAGCTACTAGCACCTCATGCACGATGGCGGAAGCTAACATCTTAAGGCAGGTATTATAGACAGAGGTGCTGGTAAAATTACAGGACCTCCTAAAAACTATACCTCAATTAAGGACATCTATCCTTAACATGACACCATCACAACCTCATCAGGTACCCAAAACTTCTCCAAGTATTACCGCAGATCCTATGTTGTTGGCTATGAATAATGGGTGTCACCCAACGGTGGTTGAGATGGGTAGCCTTGGCACCACTCTCATAGACACCATTGTAGATGGGGGGTCTGGAGTAAATGTACTTCTGGAGGAGACATGGAAGAAATTGGGCAAGCCAACATTGTGGCCCCCAACCTTCAACTTATTGGGCGCTGACCAACACGACATCAAACCCATCGGAACCCTCATGGCTCAACGCATGATGATTGGGACACAACCCTTCATACTCGACTTTGTGGTGATCCCACTAAAGAAAAAAGGGGTACGATGCTATTTTGGGATGAGGGTGGCTCACCTTGGTGAAGGTGAACCACAACTAGAAGTGGAACAAACTCATCATGAAGAAAGCCGGGAGGAAGTACATGATTAACCTCCACATGCAAATGGTGAGCAAGGAGTTATCATCATCAGACTGAGAATCCTGAAGGAGAGTAATTGGGAGAAGATAGAGGGCAAATAAGAATGGAGCCCAATGACAAAAGGGTGTTGGAATTAGAAGAATGTTTTGGGGATGATGGAGATTCAATGAATGGCCTCTTTCATTGGCAAATGGAAGATTACGAGTTCTTTAAACCATCTTGTAACATTCTAAGAATTAGGGAGGAGGAATCCACCCTCGCACATAAGTTTATGAAGGAAGAACCCATCAAATACCAGGAGGTAAAATCAAAGGGGAAGAATCTCGATGATGATGCTCGTGTCGAAGACGGTTGGAACCCCGTGGCTGCAGCCTTCAAAAAATTTATTCTCCTTCTTCTTATGTAGGGGCCAAAAATCATGGTCCCTATAGAATTTATGGTTTCCATCCTTTGGATATCCATCGAAAACAAACCCAAGGAGAAAGTTCAAGAAGATTGCTATGACAGGGCCATCCAACTGTGGAATCTCAACGGACAGGAGATATACAGGCCATTAGCATTTCTAAATTGAAACCTCACCCGGAGAGGATGGGAAAAGCACCCAAATGGATGGACCGAGCACCCAAATGGATGGACAAAGCACCTGAGGGGATGGAAGGGGACCTGAAAGGCCAGACGGGCAACCAGAGAGGCACCCAGAAGGTAATTAGATTAGGCAGTTCAAATAAAAAAAACAAAAACCAAAAAATATATAATTAAATAATATTAAAAGTGACTGTATGGTGCCATATGACCTGGTGCCATACGGATCCTTATGGCCATATAGACAAAAAGCATGGAACAATTATAAATTGGAAGTCATACTGCGAGTAGCCGTATAGTTCCTTTTTCCCTTCTCATCCGAGTGAGTAGCTCGTACAGAAAGTATGAGCAGGGTTTTTTGGGACTGTATGGACTATGCGGATCCTAGATGATGCTCAGAAGCATTGACCGTACAACTGTAGATGTAGGGAGGCTTACCGTACGACTGTATGATTTAGAGGCAATACACACTGTATGATTTATTTTTGTAGAAAGTGAAGCCGGGACCAGTAATAGGCCATACAAATTTAATGGAGGAAGAATCAGCCATACGACCGTACGAAATAGGAAACTAAACAAGAAGTGTGAGTTTGTATGACACATTGGAGCACAATAATTGCATGACATTCAGAGTAGATAGGTCATACAGAAAAGACATGCAGGGATATAACCAAACTGTACGACAACATTAAAACTTGTAAAGACCATAAAACAACTATACGATGTACGACTATTTCAACACAGAGAAGCCAAAGGTCGTACGGCTGCTGGAGCTGTCAGGGAACAACACCAAGGTGACCGTATGGTGCGTATGGATGGAGAAAAAAAACATTGGACTTATTGATTCTTGAGAGGAAGAAGAGTGACAACACACCCGTATAGACCAGAGTATTGAGTTGGTACGACCAGATGACAGAAAAAGGCACCAGAGATTTATAAAAAAAAAAAATGACGACAGCAGAGGCAGGGAAGAAAATCAAGTTATTGGCCATCTGCATAGACACCATAACACAGTTGATAGAGGAGAGAAGGCATCAGACGATAATCACAAAAATGGTGTATGCCATGGACTTTTGTGTGGGTTTGAAGGTGCTAAATTGGTCTTGCCCCCAGACCCCTTTGGGGCACTACCCCTTGACCCCGCCTGGGGCACTACCCCAGGACCCCATGGGGGCGCTACCCCTCGACCCCCGTTTTATTTTTGAGGCACACTACAACAGAGAGTTTGGGGTACCCGCACCGTCAGGGTAAGTATTGGGTTTGTTCCACTCAGTGAAAAAGAAGTTTGAAGCTAAGCATTGGAGGGGAAGCCATAAGTTGCTGACGGATATGGATTTGGAGGTTGTGAATACACATCGTTGAGACATGAGACCTAGAGATGCTACTGGCATTGATTGTCTGCGCACCAATGGTGGCGAGAGAGGTAGAAGGGTACTATTCTTTGAGGAGTATGTCTTGCCTAGACATGAGGCTATCGTGGTGGAGGCACAGAGAGCTTGGGAGGAACTGACCACCAGGTTGGAGGCAGTAGAGAAAGACTTGGCTTAGTGTCAGGGTGTGGAGAAGGTGGCTATTGAGGATAGATTGGTTATGGAGGCAACATGTTTTGATTCTTGTATGTAGTGGTTCCTCATTCATATTTTGTTTCGGTCCCAGAAATTTTGTTGTCATCTAGAGACGAGTTTTCTTTAGGGGGGATGATGTTAGCCGTAGTACTTACTTTATGTTGTGTTAGTTATATTATGTGTAGCCTACGGTAATTAGTTATTATCGGACGACAGTTGGGAATCAGTGGTGACGTTTGGTCACACCCCTTCAGGTTTTATATAAGCAATGTACTTTCTCTTCGGAGATAATATATGAGAGTGACTATTGTAAATATACTCAAGTTACGAATGATTAATAAAGATTATGGTATTCTCTTATCTATCTTATGTATTTACATTTCTGTACAATGTCTATGCATCAGTACACTAGGTTACCCCAGCGGGTAAACAAGCATTAATGAAATCATGGGTAGACATTTATATGATTCTATGTTCACTACCATCTTGAGGAAGAGGGAAAAATTCCTGACATGCAAGGATGTCCTCAATGCGCTGAGAAAGGTGCGGTTCATTTGAGCACAAAAGGATGCGAACGATCTAAAAAGTATCGTGCTATGGAAAACATATGACAATGATAACTTCTTCCTTTCTAACAACCAGTTGGTGCAAAAAAAATCTTTTTATTATGGGCATCCAAACTCCTTGGATGCTCCAAATGATGGTCTGACACTCACATCAATCAATCATCTCAATGGGTTCAAACTTCACAACAAATAAGTACGAGGTAGGTAAGATAACTGAAAGTTAGCCCACCTACTATATTGTAAAATTTGACAAAGTCTATGCGTTCATTGCTGGAAATGTTTGTATTCATTGGTAATTCAAGTAGTACCAATGTACTCATTTTTGGTATTTGATGAGCAACAACCTAGAGTACCCATGGCATGGGTTGTATCAGCTCGAAACAAGATTGAGGACATTCGAGTCTAGTTAGCTGAGGTTCACAAATGAGGGAATCTTGCAAGATCTGATTGGGTGATCAATACATTATTACAGACGATGAAAGTGCAAAGATCAATGCAATACAATATGTCCATGTATTTTTACTTTGAAATGTTGAAATGAAATCATTTGACGTGTTTTTTTGTGTTTGATTTGTTTTGATGGGATTATTACAAATCACTACTCATTACATTCAAGGATGTATCTGAATGTCGTGTCATCCTTTTCCTCTGGCATGTGTGTCGAGCATGGCTCAAGAATGTGTACAAGTATGCAACAAAGGATAGAGCTATGGATTTATTTATCCATTTAGGAACAATCATGATAGACACACAGGGAAGTGAAGAGACCACCAAATATCAATTGCATGCTTTCTTGGACAACTTCAGTGATCAACCATGATTTATGGAGTACTTCACCAAGACATGGTGTGAAAATAAGGTCATATTGGTGAGCACTATATGCAAATACTTGTCATTGTCACTGGTTATTAATTCCTCCGATGTGACATATTTTGAATTGGGCTCATAGTTGTTCTCAAACTTTAATTGCAGCTATGTGGGCGAAAAACTATAGAAAATTTCCACATGCTAATCAGGAGGAAAATGTTGCGATTGAGTCATACCATTGTGTATTGAAGACGCATGACCTGCATAATCATCATAAGAAGTGTGCAAAGAGTATGAACCACCTGTACTTCACACTTGCATATCAAATGGAACCATTCTATAGGCATAAGAAAAGGTTGCAAGATTTTGAATTTCTCACAAACTATAGGGTTGGACATTTGCGGACTAGTATGGAGAGGGAAAATGAGATTCCCAATGTAAACTATGTACTATACGAGACACATCCTGGTTGGCACTAAGTTAAAAGTTAGTCATCGGGTGTTCAGTACCTTGTGAAGGCAAGTGAAGATGACTTATACGTATGTGACTATCTGTGGGATGTGAAGGGAAACACGTGCAAGCATGTGCTAAAGGTTACAACAATGACCAATATATCCTCAAATCATTGATGTAGTGGAGGTAAGTGGCTACTACGAGGTGGTGTACTACGTAAGAAAATTAATTTAATGTTTGTTGTATTATTAGACCTTCAATTTAGTCTAACACTATATCATCAATTAGAGGATTCTTTAGTTTCTAATGTATGTCTTACATATCACAATGGTATGATGACCAGTGAAGGGGTACACGATAGCACTATCATTTTAAAATTGAACTGTCACATGAACAAATCAAAATGGATATCCCGCCTCTACAATGTACCAATGCATAAACAATACACTATAACATAATAAATAGTGCATCGTAGAATTTGGTTATCCGTTTACGAAACAAACATTCACACTTTCATAGAATCTACAGAGTTTGTTCACCTGCCTAATGAAAGTGAAAAGTTCTGTTATGCAATAGTATCTTATATGAAAAAAAGTGGGAAGTCTGTAGGAAGTGACAAGCTCTGCTATATAGAATCCCAAATAAAGGTAAATTTCATCCTAAAACTGACCTGTCATGGGAATAAATGAAAATGAATATTCCATTTGTAGGATGTAGCAATGTGTAAGTTACCTCCATTCAATATAATGTAAGCATTGGTGCATCCCGAGGATTGGAAATATGTTTGCAAAACATACATACACACTTCCATAGAATCTTTAGACTGTGGTCACCTACCTGAAGGAAGTCACAAGCTCTCGCATATATCTCAACACAAGTAGTCATTCAATAAGCCTATGTATAAAAGAATAAATACCTTGTTGATTCTCTGAGGTATTCATTTTCATAATTTTCCGATCCAGGAGCTCATTATGTTGGCAACTTGTTGTTCTTCAATAGTGCTCTACCCTCCTCACATTCTGGATTTTAAGCGGGTTTTCATTCTTTTCAGCAAGAATAAAAAAATCAAACATATATAGGGTTACTTAATCTTCATACTTCGGTGCAGGAGCACCATAACAAGTCCTTTCCTCGATAAGGCAATTGTGAGTCATTTCAAGTTTTGGTGTCATGATAAGGTCAAAAGAATGTCGTATGGATCATTTGAAATGGTTTGAACTTAATTGTAGTATCATGTTGTTCTACAAGCCTATATGGGAAAATATTGCATTATTGTTGTCATAATTGTGACAAAGAGTCAAATGATGGATCTTATGTGTTTAAACCTGTTCCAAGTATTATTTTTGGCCTCATTTAGACATGATTTGGTGATTATAATTCATTTAAAGAGTTTCTACAAAGTTTTGTGAACAAAATACAAAAGTTGCATAGCAACATTTCAACTTTGTAAAGTCAATCATTATGGAAAAATGCATAAACTAGGAAGATGAATAGTTAATATCATTTTTTTTTTGGTTGTATGTGGTTATAATTTATTTAAAAACAATGTAATGGTTGAATCACATGTGGTGGTCAGTTCTAAAATTTTGTTTGTAAGGGAAGATCCAATAAAAAATGATGTATGTTCTACGTTTTTTACTTGACTATGACTGTGACTGTAACAGTCAATTGCATGCTCTTATATAATGGTTTAATGATCTATAGCCATTTTTTGAAGGTATAACACTGAACCAAATATCATTTGAATCAATTTTCATGGATATTTATGGTATACTTTGAAATTTATTGCAATTTAATGGAAAACAACATGAATCCCTCCTTAGGGCATACAATGAGCATAATAAATGTATATCTCTCACTCTAACCCTTCGAATCCCTTGAATTTTGGTTGATCAAAGGTTTGGAAAGTATATTTTATGATTTCCATGGTTGCAGGTGTTAATGTTGATGTTTTCTGATAAAATGTCGATGCCCTAGGCGGGCAAATTGTGTAACTTTTATCCATGGTTGCGAGTACCGTGATAAGATATGTGTGAAATAAACAAAGGTTGATTCATTCTAATGATAAATTTGTGGATTCATGTATTTTTAAACTTTCCCTAACCCTTGGAATGGAAATTTCCTTTTGGGAGTTAGAGAGTTTTGAGTCAAGTATTCCCAAGGAGTTTGTTGATCATTCTGCATATGTTTTGAGTTCTTAAAATGGGTATCTTGAAATGTGATTTTCTAGCAAATTTATTCCCTATAGAAATATTTGTGTCTCGTTATGTTGAAATGAAGGTCTAGTAACCATTTGGGAAGTGTATTGGACAAGTATGACAATCAAAGCAATCAGAGTTTTTGAGGGTGTTAAGGGTGTGTATATGTTGTGTTGAATGGGTATAAAGTATTCCTAAAGCCATTTGAGTTTGGTAAGCCGTGAAGCCATAAAGTTGGTGTTCATAATCTATGAAGTGTAAGAGTCATTATGAAGAGATGTGAAGGGTGATAATGGGGTATTGTTTGGGAACCCCATGCATGGTATAAACAATTATTTTTGAAGCCTTGAATCTCTTTGAAGGTTGTAGAACTGTATTTATAGTGAGTTTCCACGTATTGGATGGGTGATTTGGGATAAAGATATCCCTTTACAAATCACTCTTATTATTCTATTTGATCAAATGGTATCATGAATTTGTTGATGCAACCCCTCTACATCATATTTTTTGACAATATATGGTTGAGAGACAATAACAACAATCATTGTCTAAGGATTATGTCCAATGAAGAGTGGTATATTTTTTTGAGTAATAGTTTTAAAGGAATAAATACAATAGACAATATTGACATAGAGCCAACATACACCATTCATGATGCAGAGGTAGAAGCAATTCAACACCACGTAGGCATATTTGACAACAATGGGCTCATGACTCCATCATAACCCAATCAACCAAACACACTAAGAAATCCTTTGTCTCTTTTTGAAAAGCTTCTTGAATCTTTAATACCTCAAAGGAACATGAAATTTCTTTGGTTCATTCACTGACCAATGTTCGTATATGGCCCTTACAATTTTAAGGTTCCTTCACAATAGTTTGACACTTCTAGAAAGCCACAAAAAAACCACAAGTGCATTAAGGTTTCAGACACCATTTGAGCACTGAGAAATCTTGGACCAATCACAAACATCATGTTTAAGCCTATCCAAGACTCACAAGATCTTTTATTTCTCCAAACCCCCAATGCACTTGCAACATGACTTATTCTCTACTAGTCCTTGCAGATGAAAAAAATGGAATTGTTAAAGAGGGGTAGATAATCACAAAGAAAACACAGATTCAAGTTGTTGGAAATATGTTGAGGCTAGGTGACTGAGAGTGGGTGGGGGTGAATCAAGAACCAATAAAACTTAATCCTTTTAATCCTTTATTATATTATATGATCTGACTGCATGCATGAAATCAAAAGAAATAAAACATCCACAACACTTGACACAATATTTGATTACCCAGAAACCTTCCAAATAGAAAGTAAAATTGGGGCGGGGATGATACCCACAAGATTTATTACTGCAGTATAAATTTAGCCTGTTAAAGCTTACAATTGACCACTTCTTATGGCCTTCCCTGTTAGGAGCAATAAGGACTGTTAGGTCCACCTTGTGAAAGGATTTAGTACAATACAATTAAGTAATGCAACTATGTTAGGAGATTTATGAAAAACTATTAAGTCCACCTTGTTAGAGGATTTTGTTGATGCACCTGTTAGGATGAACCAGTAGATGATCTTCAATGTAAATCTGATTTTCTAAATAAGATCCAATGATATAAAAACTAATCACCTGAATGTGATAGATGAGTCTCTATTGTTCCTTATACTATTGTAGCCTCTTAAACAATCTGCCACTTCATATTCGCATATACACTTCTTCACATATATTTTCACACATTTTTGGATAAAAAAAATACTTTATATTTATATCTTATCCAAATCAAATAGTTCTATAAGTCAGATTCCATATGATAAATTAATATCAAACAATATAAGCTAAGTCGGCCCAAAACTGTTACTCGAGTCCAGGGATCCACTTGGGAAATATACTGGCACTTGGGTATTATGTTGTCACTCGGGAAACATACTAAACTCTGGCACTTAGGATACATTGTGTACTCGGGTCATATTTGACCACTTGGGTAATATTGATTACCACTATCTGCTCGGTCTACACTGCCACTGCTTGGGTTACAATGTAACTGCTCGGGTTGAACTGCTGGCTCGGTCAACATTGTGATGACTAAGTGTTTTGGCACTAATTTACAATATGTCTTGCCATAAGGTCATCAATGTCCCCTTTGGCATTAGTGAGCAAAACCACTTATCATATCCAAAAATTGTTCAAGCTTCTAAATCAAAACTCCCCCTTACCATGTGCTTGGGTACTTGCTCGGGTTTTGATAACTACTCTTCTACTCGGTTACAACTGACTCTATTTTTTATTTTATTTTTTTAAATTTTTTTTGTAACTTTACATATATATCTCTTCTCTACTTCTCTACTTCTCTATTGTACATGTATATTTAATGAATTTCTCCCTTGTTTTTGACACAAATGCCAAAAATGTATCTATATGGTAATACCAAAATAGAATAGGAAATCACTATGTACCTTCAAAATATGAGACAAATTGTTGTCCCAAGCATCTTGCAGCACCTTCAAGATGTGCAATTCAATCTGCATCTCTGTTGATAGCTCCATCATAAGCTCTGCAACTGAAAATTTGTTGTCATGTATGAGTGTCTTGGCATGAGCTATACGTTTCTGCATTAAATCCATTTGTGGAAGGAGTTGGCTCTGCATAGTTGTGAGAGATTCTCTTGTCTTTGCTTCTTCCCTTAGTAATTATGCCTACATGTCTGTCAAATAATTGATCTTCACAAAGTTTACTGAACTTGAACTTGGGTTAAGTGCCAACTCATTTGCACTTTCCTTCATATCTGTATCTATCTTTGTTAGCTTTGTCTTTATTTCCAAGGTGAAGCTGGAAGTATCACTCAAATTTACAAATAATGAAACAACATTATTAATTGTAGTTTCTAGAGAGCGAATAAGATAGTTTAGCTTTACTTGATCAATTGCAATCTTGCTTGCAACATTCTCTAGAACTTTGTTCTCAAAATTCCTTTCTGCCTTCTGTAGTAGTTTTTCCTGACCACTTAAATATTTATTGAACTTGTGGACTATGTCTACAAGTTGGTCCATAATAGAATCATTCTCATTTACTTCTACTTCTAGTGCATCTAGGAATATACCTTTTATGTCCTCTAGCACTTTGTTCCTCTACTTTTCTTCTCTGAGCTTTTGTTGTGTAGCTCTTTTCTTCCATAACTCCCCTAGTGTATCCATCTACTCTACTGTCAGATTGGATAGATCCCAATTTGGAATCAAAATGTCTTCCTCAAGATCAATATCATCAGTGTCTGTTACCTTTTCTTTTCCATGACCTTGGGACTAGGTGAAGGAACAATTTCCTTACCTTTTCCACTATAATCCTTATATTTTCCTTCCCTAGTTCTCTCCTCAATATTCAATTGGAATAGGTCATTGACATTTTCTGCACCAACTGTAGCATCAATGGTCACTGAAGAAACATTCATAGTCACCTTCTGTGACTCAGTTAGGCTTATCCCAATAGTAGGTGGAGCCTGATGCTTGGTTCCTACTAGTCCAGATGTAGATTTTGTAGCCTTATCCTTTCTCAGAGATAGAATTTTTTGTAAAGGTGATTGGGGCAAGGATGCCATCACTTCTACTAGAATATGTTCTGCATTGGATTCTTCAATGGTTTCTAACTTAGGTAAATCTACATCATTAGTCTTTACCTTGGAGTCTTTACTCAGTGCCTTTGCCTTATATTCTTCCTTGATTTCAAAGATTGTCTTCCATATCTTTTTTGCAGCCCGCACCACATCCTCTATCTTCTTGTTCAATATCTGAAAGGTCCTGAACCTTGGAGTGTGATTGTTTTCATATTGGTTCATGGCCTCTTTAACTTCTTTATTTTTCATAGTAGGCATGACCTGCCTCAAGGTCTATTCTCTAATATCTTTCTTTGTTCGGACAACATTTCTCCATGGAACATATATTGCCTTAAATAGGTCTTCAGACATGTGACTATTCAATTTAGATGGATCATACTTCTATCTTGTCATCTTTTCTACAACTGCTTCCTCAATCTACTTCTATTCATCCTTAGTTCTAGAAGCATATTTCAGCGATTTTAGAGAACTCACACCACTACCTTCTCTTAGTTCTTCAATTTTATTCTCAAAGGAAGGTGGGGGTTTCTTGAATACTACTGTATCTTCTCCTTCATCTTCCTTGGGCAATATGAGTTTCCTTCTAGATCTTCTCTCAGCGATGACAGGGGTAGAAATATTTTCTTTCTGCTTAGGGGATACCTTCTTCTTCTTCTTCTTCTTCTTTAGAGGTTCAATTTCTATCTCTTACTCTTCCTTTTGAGGTTCATCATCTTCTGTCTTAACCTCATCTTCTTTTCTTTCAAAGATAGAAGAAGGAGAGTCTAAAGTCTTCCCATACTTCTTTCCAAACTACTCTAACCTCTTCTTTCCTCTTTTCAGAATCTTAGGAATCTCAATCTCTAATGAAATTTTTCTCTTGGCTTCTTCATAGGTGCCAAAGTATGGTGCTTTGGGGTCAACAAGTTGATTAAAAAGAGCCTCAATGATATCTTTGGTTTCATCTATGTTAACCTCATATGCAAGAGGTTTCACCCATGCAACCCTAGGTTTGACTACCTAAATATATGCTTTATCATAGTCAACTATGAATAAAACATCATCTTTGTAGTCTTCTACCAATCGTTTAGGAATTCTATACCTATTATGCATCTTCTGTCTGAATTTCTCAAAATATGCATCCATGAAGCTCTCAAAATTGTCTCCTAATTCTGCTATGAAATCATTTATCTGATACACTATGGGTCTGTCCTTCTTCCAAACTATTATGCCTTTGGAAGGGAAATGCTTCTAAATATAAAATAATATGCAAACCAAAAGTGAACCAAACTTACATGTATTTGTCTTTGATGCCCAAATGCTTTCCATGTTCTTTCTCAATTAGATTAGCTGCAACTCGACAAGGCCGAATGAGAGGTTTTTCTTGACTGCCTTGTATGCTAAGTCCACAGCCTCACATGGTATGATGTTGGGTTGACTAGAACTCTAGATTTTGGGAGCAATTACATGAATCCCAAACTTCAATTCCATGTCTGTAACTCCATTTAGTCTCATGCCTTTGTCTTCCCACTCGACAAGAGTCTTCTTTTCTAGGTCATCCTGGGGTAGGGTTTTGGTATCTTTAGACTTGTCCAGCATAGGATACCTTGTAAAATAGTGTACCATTGTCTCGGTAATCTTCACTGGTTTCTCTAGTCATAGCTGCATATCACGAACATGGCTCAGAATGAACCTAATCCACTTAACCTAAAAATTCTGTGTCATATGCATGATATGAGTCAAACCCTTGACTTCTAGGTGTTTATGTTCTAGCTTTAGATTCCTGGCTTCACAAAGTTTCTCATATGCTTTATTCATTTCTAATGTACCCAGCTGTTGAAATGTACAATGATATAAGGTTCAGATGTCATTAATAAAAAATACCCTCAGAGGAATTAGGGAATGAGCTCCCATCGGGTCTATCTCCTCTGCAATCACTAGATGAAGCTTAAACTTTAGAGGTTCACAGATAGCATTCCTCACCAACATCTCAGACCCTTTCTTAACCTTGCTACTGGATGTAGATGCCATAATGCTCAGAGGTATGATAAAACTTCGCAACTTAAATATTTTGAATCCAAATTTGCTCTGAATCACTTAAGGCACTAAATCACTCTGCAAACTGAAAACTTTGTATATAATAACACTTCCAATTCATCTTTTCTAAGATCTTTTACCGTTGGGTTTTCATTAAATACTCTATACATGGTAGCTAGCATAGCTCAAAATGAAGCTCAGCGAAAACTAACTTTTGCATCCTCAAAACCATACAACCTAACTTAACTCGGTTAAGCCTGTTTAACTCGGGTGATATTGAGATCTTGACTCGGTTGAAACATAATGTGTCCTAGTGAATCAATATGCTGATTTGGACTTGCTAGCATGTCTTGGAACTGATGTAGGATGGATTGTATGTATAGTTCCAATGGTCTCCTTGCATATTTATTCGGAGATGGTAGATCCGCCCAATTCACTGCTTAGGGTGCCATTCGATCCTTCATTATTTTGATCTAAAATTTCAGGAGATTTCCTTACCCACTACTGACTCATCAAATTTTTGGGACTTTTTCTTTGCCTTTCTCAAAACCAGTATCCACTTTTTCTTTGTTCATGCAATTCTTTCTTAGATGACCGATTCGTTTACATACATAACATCTTTTGTAGGATTCCTTTTTTTGAGGCGAGTCTTTACACAATTTGCACCAATATGCCCATATTCACCATAGTGATAACATCTAATCAATGTGTTGTAATCCCAACCAAAAATTTCTTTAGCTAGTTGTTCAACAGGGTTCCATTTCTTAGTTCTGCACTCGGAGGATTTGTGACCTTGTTTGTTACAATTGAAACATTTTCCTTCAAACTTAGTTTTCTCAGTACATTCGCTTACCCTATGTCCATGTTTGTTGTATCTGTAGCATTTACCATTAAACTTTGATTTTCCATTGCTCCAACACTTGTTTTATATGTGCCCTTACTTTCCACAATGATTACAAGTAGGTTTTCTATTCTTTTGAGTTCCTTTCTGTGAGGATTCACCTTGTTTAGTATAACCTAATCCAGTTTGTCCATGATGTCTGAGTTGATTTTTCTCTGTCAACTGATCCATGCCTACCTGTGAATTCATCATAATCTCATTGGTTTGATTTTCAGTATTGAGATCATTTTGCAGTCTTTCATTTTCTGTCCTCAGATTGATAACTTCTTGATTTGCATTGTTGAGTTGATTTATCATATCTTCTTGCTGAAGTGACAAATGATGGATTTCTTTTTCTTTTTCTTCTAATCTTGTACTTAGAAATATTTTGTCTTCTGGTGCCATTTATTTTTCATTTTCTTCTTGACTCTTTTGTTCCATGACTTCACATATTCTGAGTGAATGAATTTCTTGTTCTGTTTTCAATTTTTTGACTTCTTCATGTAGATTGATATTCTTTGCAAGTAGATCTTCAATTGCTGCACCTTCTTCTTCGGAACTTATTTCTTTGCATAAGTATTCAATTATTTCTTCAATGTAACTTTTTTCATTCATCTGCACTACTAAATCTTTTCTTCTTTTTAGGGAAAGAGAGAGATACTCCGTGAGTTTTCTGATCTGATCCATTGCCACTTGTAGATCTATCTTTTCATTTTCAATGGCTTTCTCTAGTTTGTATATTTACATTGCCTCTAATATTTTTCTCAAGTTGTAAAACTTATGTTAAGAGAACCTTTAGCTCTGATACCAATTGTTGGAAATATGTTGAGGCTAGGTGACTGAGAGGGGGGGTGAATCAGGAACCAATAAAACTTAATCCTTTATTAGATTATCTGATCTGATTGCATACATGAAATGAAAAGCAATAAAACATCCACAACACTTGACACAATATTTGATTACCCAGAAACCTTCCAAATAGAAACTAAAACTGGGGTGGGAATGGTACCCACAAGATTTATTACTACAGTATAAATTTATCCTGTTGGAGATTACAATTTACCACTTCTGATGGTTTTCCCTATTAGGAGCAATAAGGACTGTTAGGTCCACCTTGTGAAAGGATTTAGTACAATTCAATTAAGTAATACAACTCCGTTAGGAGATTTATGAAGAATTGTTAAGTCCACCTTGTTAGAGGATTTTGTTGATGCACCTGTTAGGATGAACCAGCAGATGATCTTCAATGCAAATTTGATTTTCTGAATAAGATCCAATGATATAAAAACTAATCACCTGAATGTGATAGACAAGTCTCTGTTGTTCCTTATACTGTTGTAGCCTCTTAAACAATCTGCCACTTCATATTTGCATATACACTTCTTCCCATATATTTTCACACATTTTTGGATAAATAAAATACTTTATATTTATATCTTATCCAAATCAAATACTTATGTAAGTCGGCTTCCATATGATAAATTAATACCAAACAATATAAGCTAAGTCGGCCCAAAACTGTTACTCGGGTCCAGTGATCCACTCGGGCAATAAACTGGCACTCGAGCATTATGCTGTCACTCAGGCACCATACTAAACTCTGGCACTTGGGCTACACTATGTACTCGCGTCATATTTGACCACTCGGGTAAAACTGATTACCACTATCTGCTCGGTTGACACTGCCACTACTCAGGTTACAATGTAACTGCTCGGGTTGCACTGTTGGCTCGGTCAACACTGTGATGACTAAGTGTTTTGGTACTAATTGGCAATATGTCTTTCCATAAGGTCATCACAAGTACCCTTTTGGGAGTTCTAAAACATATGAAAAACAAAGGTATAGTTGTTTTGGAACACATCCAACAAAAAGGGCTAGTAATTTGTACACGAGGGCTATTTAGCCCTATTTTAGAAAGCATTGAATAGAATTCTTAACCACTATTCTGAAAATTTCCCTCCAAAGTTTGAGTTAGATCCTATATGGACTAAATCACCCATTTTCATGACTTTACAAAACCATTCTTTATTCATTTTTCAAAACCCTCATCACAGTCTAGTAAAAAATGTCAACATTACACGGTTAATAGACCAAGGCATCATCATTTCAATTATAAGCAACCTTGATCACTCCTGCCAATATAAAAATCTTCAACTACACTTTTTAGTCCTTGACTCAACCCATTTGCTAGAAATTCTACTCGTGGAAAGTGGCATTATTCCAATTTCTTGTTTTAAAACCCTCCTTTCAAGGGTTTCAGACCCAGTTATGGAAAGATTGTATTATCTTGCTTGTATATTCATGAAAACCAATGAAACTTGATTCATATGAAATGTAACAACATTATCTATCATTCAAAATCATGTCAAGACCATTATGTCATAAAAAATGCATATAAAAGATTTATTACAGTTAGAGCACTGTAAAAGATGTGGAAACGACTTTTTTTTCATTGATTTCTCTTCCTTCTTAATACATCTTTTTACATCCACCACCATACTCAATGTACAAAAGTGGGTTTTAAAGAATTTATTATCTTATTCAACCACCTACAAATCTCCAACTACACATTGACCCTTCATCTTCTTTTTTTTGCATTTTACTTTATGACAAGTTTTGACAACATTGATAGTTTATGCAAAATTTGACCTATGACCTCAAAATAAATTTTTAGGATGTAAAACAGACTCAAACTACTTCAATATGGTCTATTATACCTTATTACATGATTAAGTATGTTTTGGAACATCTTGACAATTTTTTCCCCCTATGACAACTTGCTGACAATTTTGCACCAAGAACACAAAAGTGTTTCCCATCACATTTGCTGATTACAAATCACTACAAAATAGCCCATAGGATCTCACTTCACATAGATCAAGGCATACTTAAAAAATTTTCCACATGGAGGCATCAATGGTCTTGTGTGCCCCTGCACTAATTACTAATTGATAATATGCAAATAAGCAAGTTGTCTAGAGTATAACAATAACTACGTGCACTGAATATTGTAACAGGTTGTGTCTGATATGTTAATATTATTGTGTTGTGAATAGTGTAAAATTCATCTCTAATATATCAATATAAATATGCTTCAAGTATGATGCCATTTATAACTAATCTTTATCTTCTTGCACCAATGTTTGCCAAAGGAAATACAACTCTAAAGAGAGAGATCCATAAAGGATAGGATATATTTTATATTCTATAATTAATGTTCTAAAGGAGAGGGATTGAATTCTTTCTTATACTTTACACGTTGAGTTGATGCCTCTAAAGGATATGTCCTTGTCTCTTCATAACAAACTTTCTTCTTATTCGCATCCTTCATAACACTAACTGATCAGTTCTATCTTTCATGATCTGTGTTGGAATTACTGGAATGATGTACTGAGAGGGGAGGGGTGAATCAGTACCTCTAAAACTTTTGTGTGATTATCCCATTAACCTTTGTGTCATCAGATTTTTATATTCACCTATCTATCTGTTCATCCACTTTTGTATGTGAAATCATAACATAAGTTCTTTAAATGTGTAAACATTCAAGAAACATACATGAAAGTCAATAACATATAACACATGATATGATATCGCAGAAAACTCCTATTAGGAAGTAAAAACTGCGGTGGGGATGTCACCCACAAAACTTCACTATCTACAGATATGAAGGGAGCTGATTAAGGCTTACAATTTGATCACTTCTAATGATCTACCTTGTTAGGAGTATTAGAGTGGAGACCTGTTAGGATCTACTTCATTTGAAGCTTTAGCAACACTGTTAAGTGTGCACTTTGTTAAGAGATTTGTTAAGAACTGTTAAGTCCACCTTCTACTAAAGGATTTCTGATGTGATGCACTTTTTAGAATGAAACTACATTATAAATGTTGATCTGATAGTATATGCAATCTTTAATTGCTGATAACATATCCTATAAAGCTTACAATGTATATGTAATCACCTTGAGTGATTGAATGATACCTTGTCTCTACTCATCGATAGCCTTGTCTGTGTTCTTGAGAACTGATATGATCTTTTTCTGAACTTTGTATGAATTCACTTTTGCTGCTTAGATGCTCTTTGTGGCTACACTCATTTTTCAACTCTTGCTATTAAAAATGATTGAACATCTATATATACTAGTTTCTAGGTCCATTCTTGTTTCACACTTTTCAAATTAACTCTAGATCCAAGGTTTACAACTTGACCTTGATCTCTAGTTAGTCATGTTTTAGATCCGTTAGGATGCTTTAAAACAATTACAATATACTTTCTTGACCCTCAAGTAATGATTTAAATCAAATTAAAACTCTACAAATAGAATTACAATGTTTTATCTGATGTGGAAAGTCAGATCCACTATTTGCGGGTTTTGTAACTGACTGTCGGTTCTGATGGTCAGGCTGCTCTGTCAGTTTGTCAGGTTTCATTCATTCTTTGCTATGTCAAGATTTTGCTCCGTAGGTGTCCCTATATTGAACTTTTCATTGGGTTCCTTGCCTTTTCTGTTCTGTCGATGATGTTCTCAAAATTGTACCATCGGTGATGTCCTTTATGCTTTGTCAGCTTAGTGATCTTTGGATCCATTGGTGATGTTCTGAAAACTTTTCCTTCGGTGATGCTCTTTATGCTTTGTCATTGGTTCAACACTTGTCAGTGTTCGTCGAGTAATTTTATACTTAGCATTTTCATGACAAACATTGTCATCTCATCGAGTAAGGCAATATGTTGTCTGTCGCTTATGCCTATATCGATGATCTTTGCTCTATTTTCCTTTACAATACTAATAGAAAAACTTAATGTCATCAATCTCCCCCTTTGACATTAGTATCAAAAACTGATATATGCAACATACTTAATGTATTAGTATGTACACCTGTGTATACTCCTTTGTTTTCTTTCTTTAGTCATTAAATGACTCTCCCTATGCATACGCCGGTAAGTTTAAGTGTATATGCATATAATTTCCTTTCCCCCTTTTTTTTGTTTCCCTTTTTTTATATATGATATAATGTACATATAATATACATTTCCTTTTATCCTTCTTCTAATGTAGTATATTGTACATATGCACATGCATTTCATTCCTCCTTTTTTGATAATAAAGGCAAAGGTACTTACAACTTTTCAAAAATGTGGGAGTGTGAGGCTTTGATTTCATCCATCATTTCCTCCCATTTTTCCTTGAAATTCTCTAGAGCCATGTGATCAAGTGATATCCTTACATGCATATTGTAGATTTTGTCTACCACATACATCTCTGGGGTCAAGATCAGATTTTGTGCATCTGTAATGTATTGTTGCAGAGTAGTGAGGTTTGGCAATATGTGAGCCTGAAGCTTGGTAACCTGATTTCTAAATTGTGTCTCTGCATCCCATATTCCTTGTCTTAACTTGTTTACCTCTGTGATCTTGTCATGATGCAACGTTATTGCATTTGAATCAGAGTTTAAATTTTGTGCACTTGCTGTCAGATCTGAATCTAATTGGGACAACTTTTCACTATTCTCTTTTGTGAAATTTTCAAGTGTGCACAATTTTTGAACTAAGGTAATAGCTTCTGCAATCATTGGTTCTAATTGACTTGCTAATTCAGAGAGATTTACCTTGTTTTCTGCCACTTCTTGGCTGATCTTCTCAACTAGTTTGTGTTGATACTTCATCTCTGCCTTCTCTGCATCTACACCTTGAGTTGTGATGGCGTCGGTAAGAAATGGAATTTGTTCCATGACTGATATGTCATTTTCAACGTTCACCTCAGGAACAAGTTGATATAGTATATCCCTAGCCTTGTCAAGTGCTTGGGCTTCCCTATGTGCCTTTCTCATTTTCTCTTGTATGGCTTTTCTTTGACACATAAATCTAAACTTTTGAAGTGTTTCAGTATCTAAAGTAGATACATCCCACTTGGGTATTTCAATTACCTCATCAAGTGTTACATCCAAGATATCTTTCTTTATCACTTTCTTCTTCTTCTTCTTCTTCTTCTATTGGGATATGGACTGGTGAACTACTAGTTGTAGATCTTGAGAGTGGATTGATTTGGTAGGTGAAGGTCGAGAAGATGAAGCATCTTGTTGTTTATGTTTAGATTCCACCTGTTGGTTGTGTGAAGACATCTCTTCAGTGGCCTTGGGTGTATCAATAGATTTTTCTTCTTTTTCCTTCATGCTATCATCTTGCTTAACTTCTTAACTCTTTTCTTTTCCTTCATCCTTACTCAATGTTTCATCCTTGTTAGTATCTTCTCTTTTGACTTTTTCAATAGACAACTCTTGTTGAGTTTCGGTTGCATCCTTCATCTATTTTTTTGTATCCTTTTGTGTGTCCAATGCATCTTTAGTTTCATCATTACCCATGTCCTCGGGTATGTTCTCATCTTTCTTAGATGATTTCTCCTGACTAGAGTTAATATCAATAGCTTCTATCAATATGCACATGTTGGTCAGAGTATTTACCTTTGTAGTGTCAGTAAGTGTGTCCTGTTTGTCAGTATCACCTTGTGCAACATTGACATCTTCATATTTTTGCACCTCTTCTGCAGGGTATTTTCCTGTATTGTCATTAATGATATTATCTAACCATGTTTCATCATTGACATTCTAATTTATGTTACCTTTTATTATCAATTCTTCTTTGGTAACCTTTTCTTCATCATCCAAGTCAATATGAGTTGGGCTTGGTGGAATTAAACTTTACTCACTTTGTGTTTTGTCAAGAGTAGTGTCGGGCCATTCCTCATCTGCAACTTTGGTGTTCTTGTTGCCTATTGTGTCACTCTCTTCTTTGTCCAATTCAACTGATGAATCATTCTGTGCATCTTTAATGATGATGTGTTCTTTCTCCGGGCTAGCTTCCTTAGTGGGCTTTTTGAGTATTTTGCACCACTTTTTAATGCTTTCCTGATCTAGCTCAATTAGCTTCCCTTTAAGAAATTTGTATGCTCTCATTTTGGGTGAGAATTCCTTTTCATAATTTTTCATCATTTCATCTATCTCTTCCTTCTTTGAATCAGAAGGCATAAGAGTAACAAGTGCTCTTTCTGTTATCTCTTTTTCTTTATGAAGTGCAAATGTCCATCTTGCAGACAATCTGTCTGATAGCTCCCTGGGTAGTTCATATTCCTTGAATTGAAGTGGAACATAATTGTGTTTGTGCATTTTATCTATTATAGCTTCTTCAATTTTATTTTTATCCCGTGGATCAAGTTTCAACCATTTCCTAATATTAGGATCCGAAATAGATTGTGAATCTGAAATGTTTTTACATATTTCATCAATGGTTTTGGGGACCAAGGGTTCTTTATCTTTTTGTATTTTTATGTCAGCTTCATCCATAGCTGAGTCATCTAGATCCTCTTTTGTTCTAACCCATTTCCTCCTTTTGGATGGTTTCCCCTTTGGTGAGGCTATTTTTCTTTTATAGGTTCTCACTTTCCCTTTCTTCAATGGTGAAGGAGTTGTTTCCTTTATTGTTTGGCTTCTTTTTCTTGAAGCAGTTGTTGTTTTTGCTTTCTTAGGTGGAGGAGGAGGTGGTGAATCTGACTAAGTAGATTCTAATTAACTCTTTTCTATATCTTCACTAATGGGGGACTGGCCCTCAGTTTCTTGCTCCTTTCCTTTTGTTTCCTCTTCACCTTCTGTAAAAACTGCTAAATTCTTTGTTAAAACCTTTACCATTTTGTTTTTCTTGTTTACCACTTTCTTGACAATAAGATCTGACTCAATTTTTAGTTTGGCTTCTTCATAAGTGCCAAATCTTTCTTGCTTTTTGTCCAATGGTTCATTCAACAGTGCCTTGATGCATTTTGTAGATTAACCTGTTTGGATTTCATAATCTAGTGGTGATAGCCAAGATTTTCTAGGTACTACTGGTTTGATATAAGTAAAATTAGTATCTACCATTAAACATATGTCATCCTTGTATTCTTCTATCAAACCCTCTACTATCCTTATTCTTGCTTGCATCTTTTCATTAAATCATTTGAAATATTCATTCATTATGTCATCAAAATCTATTCCTAATGACTCTATGTGCTCACATATCTGTATGGTGACAGGTTTGCTTATGTCCCATACTACTTTGCCTATGGAAGGAAAGTATTCTTCAAAGTAAAAGAATATGCACATAATAAGAGAACCAAACTTACAAGTGTTTGTCCTTGATGACCTTATAGTATGTGTTGGAGATTTGATTCTGAACAGTTGATTGATTGTATGTTTGTCATTGATGACAACATATAATACACAACAGTACTTCTATATGTACTTATCCATATGATGACATGAAGACCAACATGGATAGATACATGTTTTTGACATGTTTACTATCTTATGTTCATACACGCAGACCTAGATATGAAGTTTCAGTTAAGATATGTAATTCTATTATTGACGGTTACAGTCCTGGAGGAATAACGGTTTAAGGCCGACATATGTAACATGTTGATCAAGTTGCGACTATCTTTAGGATATGCGTGTGTATATTCATGATTAGTTATGAGTTGTAGATATTAATCTAAATGTGCCAAACATGTTTCAAGAAGATTGCAATGTTATGGTTAATTTGGTGAAGCCGACTTAGTGAAGCGACGCGTCTATTTAGTTAGTACTTGCACGATTGTAATTATGCTTGCGCGCTTAGTAGAGACAACAAGGATGTTAAGAAGAGTTTTCCTACAGGTCCCATGATCTCATACTTGGTGTATGTACTTATAGAAGGTCATTTGTAATAAGAAGAGTTGCAATAGCCAGAGATTAGAAAAGCAGAGCAGAGTGTTAAAGCAGCAGAGCTATATTTATCATATGTTGATAATATAGATATTGAAATTGAAGATTTTAGAATATAGATAAGATTGTTATAGTGCTTTATAAGAGGTTAAAGCATCAGTGCATAAAAGGAACTGATCAGACAAGCAGTGTCACAAACAACAGTTCATCTTGTTGATACAGTGTGTATCAAATAACCAGAAGGTTGTAGCCTTCACCACTTGG
>MU227808.1:2824440-2838815 GCA_018584345.1 Thuja plicata | reverse complement strand
CGCTCTCATTTTCTGAGCAACTTCTGAGTTCTTCAGCTTTTTCATTTTTTGCTTCTTCTTTGTATCAGGTTCTTGCATGCAGGTGTATTCGGGGTCTGTGGATTTGCATGTTTGCAAAATCCTACAGATTGTTCTTGGATCATTGTTTCATTTATGGTAAACTTTTTCATTTCTGCACTCTCTCTTGGATTCTTTCCTAAATCTAGTTTACTTTATTTATATTTTCTAACATGGTATCAGAGCTACTAATCCTTGTTTGAGTGTTTGCAGGTTTTCTCAATCTCTCTTTGTTGGCAGATTTTGGATTTTTTGCAGAACTAACTTTATTGCAGCTCTTGATTTGCCTTTGAATTTTTTTTGGGTTTGGCCGGTTCTCCGCCAAACCTAGTTTTCCTTGTTTGTTTATCTAAATCTGGTTTTATTGCAATTTTTTGTTCAAGGTCTTCTGCAGGCTTCATCTTCGTTGATCTAACCTTCTGATGCAGGCATTTCTTCCACGTTGGAGACATTTTTTCGTTGATCTCCTTCTGATATTCCTTTGCAGATTTTAAAATTATTTTACTTATATATGCTTATTTTTGCCTAACATTTTTTGCAGGGAAGTTTAATTTGCTCTCTATTATTTAAAATAGATTTTAAATAAGTTCTTTCATCTATTATAATATATGTGCTCTGTCTTTTATATTTGCAGATATTCTAACAGAAGGTCCCAAAGAACCTCAAACCACCTTTTGACTTATCCCTCTTTCACCATTACATAAAGTGCATAGTATATGGCTTGACCAGAGTACTAGGTTTTGATGGAGATTCTACAGTGCCCCAAGACATGCTCATGATGGCAATGAATATCCAGCACCCGGAGGTCAACACTGATTATAATTATGTGGGCTACATAGTGGAAGCTATACATGCTGCATTGGTAGAGATACATTTGGATGCCCATGTACCAAATTTTAAGCATTATTTCTATTTAATGTGTATGATTCTATTTTTTAACAGGGAGTCCATGGAAAAAGAGCTTGAATTGTTCATTTTAGAGTATGGCATCAATGCACCAATCCAAAGATGGACACAGGTATGGGATAGTTCATCAGTAAATTCATCTTTTGTATGCTTCTATAATTGGATTGTGGATCCATTTTTTTACTTACTAGGCACTGATAGGCAGAGATTCCCAAATGAGGCCAGAAGAGTCTTGAGACCTTGGCAATTTGTTCCAAATCGGCCAATTACTCACAACTGGGGTGATTGTTTCTACTTTGATCATGTTACTATCATAAGGGTATATGGTTGTACACAAACACCTCACATACTCCCTAAGTTTGTACCTCTTAGGGTTGCTTTCTTAGAGTTTGTTTGGCAGATTACCTGGGTTGACAAAGAGTTTTTGGAAGGGCACAGAAAGGGTACTTTTGTTCCTAGGCTATGGGTTGGTTGTGATTTCTCTATTGGGAAGAGAGTATTTGATCTAATCAATAATTGCCTAAAGCAATACAGAATGTCTCCAGCAATTGCTAGGTTTTGTGATTCAGAATAGTTTGTAAAAATAGCTCTGAAATCTATGACCCCTTGGCAAAAGATTAGAGATCATCAGCCACTGGATGATAAAGACATTGTGAGAAATAAACTGGATAGGCATGAAATCTAGGAAAGAAGAAGGAAATGGGATAATCTTCTCAGGGAAGAAGCTGAATAGAAAGAATTAGACAAGACTTTTTCTGGTTTTTTCCCTGACCTCCCATATCTACAAAGAATGGAGGAGATGCTCAAGTCTTATGACACTTTAATGGCACAAGTACCATAGTTCAGTGCTGAAGATGTACAATCCCAAGGATCCTTTGTTCCTATTGCATTGCATGACTAGGAACATCAAGAACAAAAATAGGAACATGAAGAACAATAGGAACAGTTTCACCAAGAAGAAGAAGAGGTGGGTGAAGAAGCTACCTCTGCCAGGGAGCCACCCAAGAAAAAGAAAAAAACAAAGCACAAGAAGGGGCAGGACAGGAAGAAGATGGCCAAGGATATAATAACAGAGCATGGTAAATATTTCATGAGGCTCAAAAGACAAATTCAAAAGGAACCCCAGGTTGAAGGTTAGGGGGATAATCAAATGGTATTATTCAGAGAAACTGATGAAAGAGTAATGATGGCAAATGAATTCATGAAGGATGATGAATTCATAAAATCTGATGAATTCAAGAGCTTCTTGATCAAAATAAAGTAGAAGGATCTAAGGCAGAACCTGATCACAGGAGAAGGTCAGGAGGACAAGAATGAAGAAATTGTGAAGACACTCCAGGATTATGATCCTGAGAGTGAGCTGATCACTGTGGATCAAGCAAGACTGTTGGTGCAAAACAGTGGGGTGCTTTTAACGCCAGATTGGGACTTACAGTCCACTTTCATTATTGACCTGACTAGGAGGAAAAAAGACCCCTTAATGAAAATAGAGTTTGAAATTGATGAGGTATTGAAAGGATCAGGGTTTAATCCTAAATCTAAGACTTTGGCTATTTGGTCACTGGCCCTTGCCACACAAAAGCCTATAGTCATGACTATAAAAGAGGAAAAAAGAGCAGACAAGATGATTTGGAATTTACAAAACACTACAGACACTGAGATAGCTCAACTTATGACTCAAGTATCATTCATGAACCTAGAAAAG
This sequence comes from Thuja plicata, assembly GCA_018584345.1. Lineage (NCBI taxonomy): Eukaryota > Viridiplantae > Streptophyta > Pinopsida > Cupressales > Cupressaceae > Thuja > Thuja plicata. The sequence continues at coordinate 2,836,147 of MU227808.1, read as the reverse complement.
GTTGATGATTTGTCAAAAAGGTATGAAACAACTTTTGGCCAGATGATGGCATTGGCAAAGAAGCATGAGGAAACTGTGATTCACAATCACACCCTAGAGGAAAAAATTAAAAAAATTAAAGGAGGAATTCGTGGAGAGTAAGAAAGAGAAAACTCCAGCCCCTCAGGGAATACCAAGAATTGAGACAAATGTTGGGCCACTGGGACAAAAGAAGATTCAGCAATGGCGGAAGGCCAGTTCAAGGAATTGTCACAAGGACAAAGCATAAATATCATGTCTATCATTTTACCCATACTTCAACATCAAATTGATGTTTTGAAGCAAAAGACTAATATGATATATACATTGTATGGTTCACTGCAAGAAGCATCAAGGGTAGCTGTTGAAGCCATGACATTCTTAGAGCCCACATTCAAGACTTGGTCAAGAAGAGATAGGCTGATGGATAAACTAAAAACAACCATGTTATACAGTGATGATTTTCTTGATAAAATCACAGATACCATTGAAATGATCAATGAGGTAAATAATACATATGGTTTCTTCAATGGCAAGGATGACTTGATAAATAGTAAATTGCAACTATTTGGTGACCAATGCCCTCCCTTGATCCCAAAGATATATGATGAAGCTGGCATTCTGAAGCCAAAATCCGATTGGAAAGATGGATTTGATGGGATATTTAAAGATGAGGAGATGAAGCAGCGCCTGGAGAAGGATGTAAATGCTGAATACTGAAATGAACTAATTGACAACCTCTTCAAGGTTGAGAGAGATATGGCAAAGTTGGTTTCAAAGGCCAGAACAACCATTGATGCCAGGTGGACAGAGGTTGTTGCCAAGCTAGAACAAGAAAATACCTTTGATTGGCCCACCACCAAAGAGGTAAACAGGTGGGAAGCAAATATGAAAGGATATTGTCAAACTGCAAAAACAAACCTTGTTCAAACTTCGCCAACTTTTTCCACCTGTTTTCTATTACAACTTCTATTTTTACATTAACTGCAAAATTGTTGTTGAAAAGATTTTGTAAATCTTTCCCATGTAGTCTGTAGCTTGTTGCATCCTTAGTTATAAAAGGATTCCAAGACTACTGGGAAAAGGATAGCCATTTTTCATTTGGAAGTACGAGTTTAATTGTACAAACTCTGGTTTCAAACTAATATATTTTTAGGGTTTTGAAATTACTGTTGAATGTATTAGCAATTTTGATTATGAATACAAAATGAAATCCATCAATATTTTCTGAAACATATGATGAGTATTTTGTCTTCATTATGGTTTTCTAAATTCTATGTAAATTGAATGTTTGAGGAATATTCATTTTATACATCTGTTAGGCAGATTTTGAAATAGTTTTAGGGTTCTTTCAAGGAAAGATTAAAATTGCCTTAGGATTATTTTTAGTAAGATTCAGGGTTTATAATGAATTTGATGAATTGATTTGTTATATGTGTGAGGATAGATATATAAGGTATATCTATGTTTATGTCAGATTCTGTAGTTGTCTTAAATTTCTGTTCATGAGCAAAAGGGTTAAGGCTATGCATTAGTTACTGTATACCCTAGGATTAAGCACTGGTCTGTTTTCCATTGAACTAGGTGACTATCACTATCAAAATTGATCTTTACTTTTATGTTATGTCTGTTCAATAAATGTTACAGTGATCAACCCCTGTAATTCCATTCATATTCTACTAGAATAATTTAGTGATTTGATTGTTCTGAGTTGGAAGGGTATTCCCGCCCGAGTTTATGGAGCTCAAAGTGTAGAGGGTTTTAAAACCCTATTTCTTTCATTCTGTATCTTTCTTGGTCAGTGTCTGGGATCAATAGATAAAACTCTTTGAGAGTATTTTTATGCTAGAAAGAAAAGGAACTAACAAAATCCAAGGTCTTTTTTTACTCGAAATCTTCCAAATTAATGCAAATTTTATATAGAGAGGTTGTTGGTGATAGATCTAAGCATTGATGCAATCATGGGTGGATATTTATATGATTCTATGTTCACTACCATGTTGAGGAAGAGGGACAAGTTCCTAACATGTAAGGATGTCCTCAATGTGCCGAGAAGGGTATGGTCCATTTGAGCACAAAAGGATGCGAACGATGTGAAAAGTATCATGCTATGGAAAACATATGACAATGATAACTTCTTCCTTTTCCAACAACCAATTGGTGCAAAAAAAACCTTTTATTATGGGCATCCAAACTCCTTAGATGCTCCAAATGATGGTCTGACACTCACATCAATCAATCATCTCAATGGATTCGATCTTCCCAACAAATAAGTACGAGGTAGGTAAGATAACTGAAAGTTGTCCCACCTACTATATTGTAAAATTTGACAAAGTCTATGCATTCATTGATGGAATGTTTGTTGTCAATGGTAATTCATATAGTACCATTGTATTCATTGGTATTTGATGATCAAAAGTGATGCAGGAGCATCTTGGGTTCTTGGCAATCCTGCTCATCCAAAAATATGTTTGCTTTTGTTCTTTAGCTTGTTTGGAGGCTTCTCAGTGAAGTGCTCGGTAACTACTATTTCCTGGTTACTTATTTTATCTTCCTTTACCAATGGGTCTTGTTGTATGTTGGCTGCTTGGTGGTTCTTTCACCGAGTTGTTCTTGTTGCTCAGCTATCATCTTACTGAGTTGTTTATCCTGATCTGTCCAACTTCTATATTTAATTTTCATGGCGTAATTAGTGTGGGGTCTCTCATTGGGATATGTGTGGACCCATATCTGGGTCTTTCTTTAGGATTTGAGTGCCGACCTTTTTGGTGGACTCTTGTATATATTTGGTTCTATGTTCTTAGTTTAGGGGTATCAGTTTTAGTAGGAGTTTTGGTATCAGATTGTGATAGAAGATTTTAGGTTAATGGCAGGTCTGTGACCTTACATGTATGAAGATCATTTTGTAATTTATTTGAAAGTATGTGGCCGAAACTGGGAAGGCCTTACAGCCTGACATGTAATGGGTTTGATTAATTAATACAAAGTATCTATTGTTTCTTCTCTCCTTATTGTGTGGTTGCTTATGTATTGTGTATCTCCAAGATGGTTTAGTATTTGGTAGTGCTTTTGGCCCTAAGTACTATCCCTCCTTACGTCGGGTTGTATTAGAGTGAAGGTGAGATCTAGGTTCCTTCTTGTAAGCCCTAACCCTAGTTGGTTGATATTTTTATGGGGTAGAAGATTATGTTCTGACCTACAATTGCAGAGGGATTCAAGATTGTTCATGGGAGAGGAAATGCAGATCCAGGTCTAGCTTATATGCTAAGATAGATGGTTGCAAGATTGGAAGCTGTTGAGACAGCCCAGCGTAGAGGAAGACATCTTGAAGATGTTAGTGATGATTAATTGGATGAAGTGCAAGGCAAAGCTACACCTGCACCTATTATGGATCAGGAAGAAGAGAGATTCCTACAAGCATTTACAAGTTTGAAATCCACACCTCAGTTTAATCCTCCTCAGTATAGTGAAAAATTATATTCTAATGAATTGATAGATTGGATAACTGAGATGGAAAAGTACTTTGAGTATGAAAATGTATTAGAGGAGAAGAAATTGAATATTGCAAGCAAAAAGTTGAAAGGTCATGCATCCTTATGGTGGGATCATCTACAATTGGATCGAAAGAAGAAAGGTAAAGATAAGATTAAGGTATGGGATAAGATGATAAAAAAATCGAAAGGCAAGTTTCTACCTTGTGATTACCAGATTAACTTGATTAGGCGAATGGATTGAGAAGTTCCATACAAGATGAGATTAGTTTGGTCAAGATGGAAAGCATTGAAGAGGCATATCTATTTGCCCTAAGAGCTGAGGATAAATTGAACAAGAGATATGAACAAAGACAAAGAGGCAGAGGTGGTAGATTGCCTAGAGGAAGAGGTAGATCTCATGGTGAAAACAACAGATCTGAACTAGACAAGTCAATTTCAGACACATCTCAAGACAAAGGAAAGACTGAGTGGAAAGGTGGAAGTTCATACCGAGGAAGAGACAACTAATCTTAAGGTGGTTACAGTAGAAGAGGGTTCCAAGGAACTTGTTATAATTATAGTGAAGAAGGACATTGATCTTTTGAGTGTACACATGCAAGCAAGAAAGTCGTTAGTAGCAGAAATGCTTTGGTGCAAGAGGAGTCACCGAATGAACTTGAGAAGGAAGGAAATTTCATGATTAGAAGGATACTATGGAATGAGAAAGATAAGCAAGATCCTGTCCGGAAAAGTTTGTTCAAGACCAGATGTAGAGTTGCAGACAAAGTTTGGAAGGTAATTGTTGATAGTGGAAGCTCGGAGAATCTGGCATCTGAGGAAATGGTCACAAAGTTGAAGTTGGAAAGGATGAAACATCTGCAACCCTATCAGATCTCATGGATCAAGGATGAGCATACATTAATGGTGAGTGAACAATGTTTTGTGAATCTAAAAATTGGAAAGCATTATGATAAGGTTTTGTGTGATATTATGTCGATGGATTGTTGTCATATTTTGTTGGGTAGACCTTGGCAGTATGATAGACATGCTATAAGTAATGGAAGATTGAATATATATACTATTTGGTTTGATGGTAAGAAAAAAATATGGTTACCTTTGGTTGAAGAATCTATTGGTGAGATATGTACATATGTGAAAGTTTGTTTGATGGAAGGTAGACAGTTTGTTAAGGATTTGAAAATAATTGATATTTGTTATGCTTTGATTCCTAACAAACTGAGTAAGGATATAGAAGATGAAATTCCTATAGAATTTGAGAAGTTACTTACTAAGTACAAGGAGATCATTTCAGATAATGTACCTGATGGTTTTCTACTAGTGAGAGATATTAGTCATTTTATGGATCTAATTCATGGAGCTAGTTTACCGAGCAAGGCACCACATCCGTAACACCGACTGAGAATTAAGAGCTTAACTGACAAGTTCATGAGTTGTTGAATAAGGGTTTGATCAGAGAAAGTTTAAGTCCATGTGCAGTACCAACTATTTTGGCACCTAAGAAGAATGGAGAATGGTGAATGTGCACTAATTCAAGAACAATCAATAAGATCACAATGAAGTATAGGTTTCCTATACCGAGGATGGATGATATAATGGATTGTTTAAGTGGAGCAAGATATTTTACCAAAATTGATTTGAAAAGTGGATATCATCATATCAGAATCAGAGAAGGCCGGTGATGAATGGAAGACTTCTTTCAAGGCAAAGGAAGGTTTGTATGAGTGGTTGGTTATGCCTTTTGGTTTAACTAATGCACCGAGTACATTTATGAGATTAATGAATGAATTTTTGAAGAAATTCCTAAATAAATGTGTGATTATATATTTGGATGATATTTTGACATTCAGTAAGACTAGAGAAGAGCATTTGATGCATATAAGACAAGTATTACAGAGATTGAAAGAGGAAAAGTTGCTAATAAATCTCAAAAAGTGTTCCATCATGAAAGAAGAACTTGTGTATTTAAGTTTTGTGATTTCAGCTAATGGTTTGAAGATGGATCATGAGAAGGTTGAAGCTATAATTAGTTGGCCTACACTTGAGAATGTCAGTGAGGTAAGATCATTTCATGGATTGGAAAGTTTTTACAGGAAGTTTATCCAAAATTTAAGTTCTATTTGTAATGTTATGACTGAGACAATGAGGGGAGACAAAAGAGAATTCAAATGGACACATGGAGCTGATAAGAGTTTTGAGACTTTGAAGAAAATGTTGCTTAATTACCTGTGCTAGCCTTACTTGATTTCAATAAGGTATTTCAAGTTGAGTGTGATGCAAGTGGAAGTGAAATAGGAGCTTTGTTGACTCAAGAAGGTAAATCTATTGCTTTCTTTAGTGAAAAGTTGAATGAGGCTAAAAGGAAATATTATGTCTATGATCAAGGGTTCTATGCTATTGTTTAAGCTATGAAGAAATGGAGACATTATTTGATTCCAAGTTAATTTGTGTTGTATATTGATCATAAATCTTTATAATATTTGGGTAGACAAAATAAGTTGAATCAGAGACATATGAAATGGGTAGAGTATTTGCAAAGTTTCACATTTGTGATTAAGCATAAGAGTGGAGTTTCTAACTGATTTGCTGATGCATTGAGTAGAAGAAGATATTTGTTGGATGAAATGAGCATTGAAGTTCTTGGTTTTGATGATACGAAGAATGTGTATGAAAATGATCTTGATTTTTCTAAGCAGTGGAAAGTGTGCAGAGCACCTATTCCAAATCAATCAAGTAAGTATGAAGATTATTTCATTCAATAAGATATGTTGTTCAAGGGTATACATTTTTGCATACCGAGAGGATCAATCAGGGGTAAAAGCACAATAAATTGTCACCTTTTAAGCTAACTTGACAGACTCAGCCCAGTTAGACTCGGCCCAGCCAGACTCGGCCAAGTCAGACTTGGCCGAGTGTAACACGACCGAGTCCACGTGGGTGCCACGCGATATTGAATGGCACCTACATGGCCCTATAGGCTCTTGCATGAGCCAATGCGAGGGCCAGTAGGACTCGACTGAGTCCAACTCGGCCGAGTATACCTAGGTGGCATGCCATGTTGGCAACCAAACCTCCAAAAACTCAAAAAAGCTAGAAGTTTGTACTTCCTCTATTCCCTTCTCTACTCAAAATAGAAAATGTCAAAAGACTAAAAGTACCATTTTCTAGATCTTGAAACGTCGATTCTTAACATATAATTTTTATATTGTTTTGACTACAAAACGTTGAAAAAAATTCACTGAAAACTACATGTAGGTATATAAAGCTTTGAGAAGTCATTGATTTGAAATAAATAAAAAAATGCTAAATCAATTTAGAAAATTTTTAAAATCATAGAAAACACTATAGAAGAGAGTCCTCTTTAGTAATATGTAATTTATTTGGTTTTTGGTATAGTTTTGATAGGGGAAAAGTGGCGGGAGTCAAAAACTATTGATTTCAGGTAAGTTCAACTTTGAATACTTATAACGGGCAAATTATAGATCGAAAACACTTCTTTCTTTTTTTTTGCACTAGCTATACATGTCATCTAAAACATATTCTGAAATTAGAGGGAAAAACAATGCTTTTGATTAAGGTAAATATAGGTTTTGAATGGAACCCAAAACCATTTACAACTTAGAACAAAAGATAAATAGCAACAACCCATACAAACATCGAAAGCCTGCTATACAACAAGAAGCAGGACCCCATATAACCCCAGCAAAACCAAAAAGAGACACAAAAAGAAGCCAAAAAATAGTTACCAGCACAACTACCAAGCGGGAAAAACAATGTTTTACATATAATGATTTGGCGGGAGGTAAACTCCCTGATTTGCAATATTTTTCAGGAAATGAAAAATAGACCAAAAAAATTCAAAAAACATATTAATTTTTGTTCAATTTTTTTAAAAAAATTATAGGCATAAAATTCATCCTATTTCACACATTTCATCAGTTTACATCATCTTCAAATTCTCAACAAAAATGTGACTTTTATTCCCTTGAAGTTTTATAGTTTGGTGTTGTTAACCTTTTCCTTTGTAAAAGGGTGACAGTTTATTGTGCTTTTACCCTGCGAACTAATTTGATAAAGGAGAAACATAGTAGTCGTTTGGCTGGACATTTTGGTATTGATAAAACATTGAGTTTGCTTACGGAAAGGTATTTTTGGCTTCAGTTGTATAAGGATGTTCAGAAATTTGTGAAAAGTTCTGGAGTTTGTCAAGTTGCAAAAGGAGTAAGTCAGAATATTGGTTTGTATTCACCAATTACTGTTCCTGAGAAACCTTGGAGTGATATCACCATGGACTTTGTTCTTGGCTTACTGAGGACAACAAGAGGTAATGATTCCATATTTGTTGTTGTGGATAGATTTTCTACGATGACACATTTCATACCATGTAAGAAAACATCAGATGCAGTGCATATATCAAATCTTTTATTTAAGGAGATTGTCAGATTGCATGGATTACCGAGGACTATTATCTCTGACCGCGACAGTAAGTTTGTTAGCTAGTTTTGGAAAATACTTTGGAAAAATTTGGACACTGAGTTGAAGTATAGTTCTACATTTCATAAACAGACTGATGGACAACCAGAGGTTGTAAACTGAAGTTTGGGTAACTTGTTGAGATGTTTAGTCAGAGACACAGCGAGTAATTGGTATTTGATGTTGGCACAAGCAGAGTTTACATATAATAGTTCAGTAAATAGAAGTACTTAGACACCTTTTGAGATTGTTCATGGCACACAACCGAGAGGTATATCAGACTTGAGAGACATTTTTGGAGAAGAGAAAAGAAGTGTTGAAGCAGAAAAGTTTGCTGAGTTCATGAAGACATTGCATGAGGATGTAAAACAGAAGTTGGAGAAAAGTAATAAAAAATACAAGGATAGTGCAGATAGATCAAGAAGACATAAAAATTTTGAAGTTGGTGATTCAGTAATGGTTCATTTGAAGAAAGATAGATTTCCTGTTGGAACATATGGTAAATTGAAGATGAAGAAATTTGGTCCTTGCAAAATACTGAGAAGATTTGACAGTGGAAATTCTTATGAAGTGGAATTACCTGATGACATGGATATATCACCTATATTCAATATTTTAGACTTGTATATATATCATGAACCTGATGAAGAAGTGGCAATACCGAGTGATTATCCTAAGAAATAGATAGAGGAAGTTGAACAAATTTTGAAACAACGAGTTGGCAGAAGTACAAGAGGAAAAGAGAACATGGAGTATCTGATAAAGTGGAAGAACAGACTGATTGAGGACTTATCTTGAATTTATCAATCTAAGTTGGATTCACTCCAGGTTGGATTTAATACATAATTCAGGGAATCATTTATTTTAACCCTAGGTGTCTGATGCAAGACAATCTTGGGTTCTTGGCAATCCTGCTCATCCAAAAATATGTTTTATTTTGTTCTTTAGCTTGTTTGGAGGTTGCTCGGTGAAGTGCTTGGTAACTGTTGTTGCTCAATTACTTGTTCTATCTTGCTTTACTGGCGGGTCTCAATGTATGTTGACTGCTCGGTGGTTCTTTCACCGAGTTGTTCCTGTTGCTCGGTTATCATCTTACTGAGTCGTTTATCCTGATTTGGATAACTTCTACATTTAATTTTTGTGGCGTAAATAATGCGGGGTCTCTCGTTCGGATATGTGTGGACCTAAATCTGGGTCTTTCTTTTGGATTTGAGTGCTGACCTCTTTGGTGGACTTTTGTATATATTTGGTTCTCTATTCTTAGTTTAGGGGTATTAGTTTTAGTAGGATTTTTGGTATCAGACTGTGATAGAAGATTTTAGGTTAATGGAAGGTTTTTGACCTCGCATGTATGAAGATCATTATGTAATTCATTTGAATGTATATGGCCAAAATTGAGAAAGCCTTACAGACTGGCATGTAATGAGTTTGATTAATTAATACAAAGTATCTATTGTTTCTTCTCTCCTTCTTGTGTGGTTGCTTCCATATTGTGTATCTACAAGCTGGTTTGGTATTTGGGAGTGCCTTGGCCCTAAGTACTATCCCTCCTTGCGTCAAATAGCCTGGGGTTCCCGTGGCATGGGCTGTGTCATCTTGAAACAAGATTGAGGACATTCGAGTCTAGTTAGATAAGGTTCACAGATGAGGAAATCTTGCAAGATCTGATTGGGTGATCAATACATTATTATAGACCATGAAAGTGCAAAGATAAATGCAATACAATATGTCAATGTATTTTTACTTTTAAATGTTGAAATGTTGAGTTATGACCTGTATGGATTGAATCACCCATTTTCATGACTTTACAAGACCATTCTATATCCATTTTTGAAAACCCTCATCACAAATCAGTTAAATAGGCCAGAGATGCAGGGTCAGTAGACTATGGCATCATTGTTTTGATTGGAAACAAAAAATATCACTCATGTAAACCATATGATATGAAACTACAGTCTCTAAACCTTGAATCAGCCAATGTACAACAAATTATAATGGTGGAAAGTGCCATGAATTCACAAGTTTATATTCAAACCCTTACTCACGGGTATGTTTTCAAAAAACTACTATAAATATGCCCAAATATTGATGGAATTCACTCAAAATTGTTAAAAAAGGAAGGAGACTCACCTTTCTATAAAACGTAATTATTTTCAGTACATCACCTTACTGCAACAAAGAAGTTATTGGTCTTTACTAAATATCATTGTATAGTCAAAAAATGGAAGCACTTACATTGTAGACTTGCTTAGCCTTCCAAGTAAGTGGTTTGGGGTCATGAAAAGCACCTTGAGTGGGTTCCTGATCTTGACATGGCTTCCCCCCCTGTTATGTCCTTCTTTCCACTCTTTTTTAGCCTAATTTCTGCATTTTGGACTGCAAACTGGTGATTCTGGGCTTCAAGGTTAGGGTCAACCTTTTAGGTCTATGTCGACCTCGACCCTAACCTAGGTCAAGGTTGACCTCAACCTTGAACTAGGTCAAGGTCAACCTTGACCTTGACCCAGGGTTCAAATCCCGAGGTCTCATAGTTTTTGATGTCGGTCTTTGCAAAAAGTGTTTTCCCGCTTCCGGGTCGGCTGTTTCAGGTTCTGAAGCGTCGATTCCTAAATTATATTTAATATAGGTCCTCTTCTATGGGCATGGGTCTAATTGGAATTTAATTATCCTATGTCAGCCTCCTTAGAAGATTATGCCCTAATTTCATATAAAAGGGAGCCTTTCTCCCCTCATTTTCTTTAAGTCCTCTATTGAAGCCTATGCATCCTTGAGCAATTGAGAAACATCATCAAGTGAAGATTAAAGAAAGAAATCAAGAAAGATTTGAAGCAAGGATTCATCAACCATCAATCCTTCAAGCATTCAAAGAGATCCATGGGAGGCCATTGAAGGATTCAAGCCACATAGTTCCCTTTTGGTGATCTCTCCATCCACCTTCTTCTAAGCCTATTCCAAATTCAAGAACCCATTCAAGACTTGGTGTTAGAGATCTACAAGAAAGAGATTGAAGACATCCTACCTTTCTACATTCCACATTTTGAAGCATACTTGTGGATCTACAAATTCGAATCCGGCACAAGGACTTTTACAAGCAAGGTGAATTCGTGTATTTACTTTGTCTATTTCTACAATTTCAATTACATATATTTGAGGTTAATTCCAAAACTGGGGTTTGACTAAGGAAAACCCCTCCCCCCAACAAAAAACCTCTTTTTCTTGTAGGTACAGGTTCAGGACTGTAGATTTGAGACCATATCTAGATACCCTTTTTAGCTTTCTTTCGGACGGCGCGAACAGATTCTCTATTGGACCTGTGCAAGTCAGGGTCGAAATTATTGGTTCAGGGTTGAAATTTGTGGGTCAAGGTCGACCTTTTTCATAAGAAAAAATTGGAACGGAAAAATATTTATGGGTTTTGTTCGTCTCTACATTCCAGTTCGGGATCATCTATCAGTTTTTCCAGAAATAGTCTACAGACCTCAGAAAACAGCATTCTTTGATCTGCAATTTTGTAAGGTTGGTTCTTCTTCCTATCCTTTTCAATTACTGTAATTAAACATATTCATTTAATCAATTAACAGAATTTAAGATCCCCTTCTTGTTATTCTCTTTTCCAAATAGTTGATTCATTTGTGCATTATCCCTTCCTTTGGGTTGATCAACTTGGATCTTCCATTTGTGCATTTGAGGATAGAAAAGGAGCATCTTATCTTCTCCCTAATCAC
>MU227808.1:2793554-2807990 GCA_018584345.1 Thuja plicata | reverse complement strand
AAGATCCACACAATGGAAAAGTACAGACTGGACAAGACTATTGAGAATGAGCAGTTGCAAATTCAGATTTACTATGAGCAGTATAAAGAGGCGAGAGTAAGCATGAGAAAGTTGCTTGATGAAAGAAAGATCATGGAAACTAGGCTTAATGAAAAATATTATCAAGAAAGGAGATCCCAGATTACTTCAACTATGCTGAATCATCAACAAGCAAAGCTTCAGACACATCAGTAGAAGATATCACAAGTCTACAAGAAGTCAATCTACATTTGACAGAGAAAATCAAGATGCTGCAAATCGGTCAAGAAACTCATATGGTAAAAATGATTGATGTCATGAATGATTCAAGAAAATTTGAATCAGAGAGAACATTGGCTATTGATGATAGGAGGAAAATAACAGAGAAGCTACAAGAAAAAGAGTCAGAGATTCAAAGACTTACTGATCATAACCATGAGATTACCAACCAGATTATTCTTATGAGTCAAGAAGCAAACAAATTAAATACTGAACTCATTGAAAGAATACAGATCATCGGTGAACTAAGGGAAGAAAATAAAGCATGAAGTCAGAATTTGAAATTAGCACAATGAATTGATCAAGAAAGCTAAAGATAGCAATAAAAGAATGGATGATTTCCTTGACGGTCAAAGAAGAGTCAACAACTACATAGGAATAGGGTATACCGACAATGAAGAGTCATCTAAACAATCAGATCAAAAGAATGTGTATGCAACTCCAAGAACCAAGAAGCTGTCATGTAATCACTGTGGAAAACTAGGCCACACCTCAAACATTTGCAGAAACAAAATGAAAGGTATTCCTCAATCACAATCTACTTTCATTGGTAATTGTTATAAATGTCACAAGCAAGGACACAAGGCATATGAATGCAGATCCAAGGTGACAAATCCAAAGAAGGAAACCTATATGGACAAGTATTGTCCTACCTGCAAAATGAATGGACATACATATCAGGAATGCTAGAAAAAGAATAAGAAAGCATGGACACCAAAAGAACCTGATAATGGCCACAAACCAACAAGAGTAGGTAACTCATATGTTTGGGATTGTAACACATGGGTAAATTACACAACATGTGTAAGGTATGGTCATATATATGCCAATTGTATGAGAAAATGGACTAGAAAATCAAGAGGATGGTTCAATCCAGGAATGGCATGTTCACATTGTCATAAGGTTGGACATGTGATAAAAGATTGCAAAGACTGACTGACAGAAACAAGTACTTATCCCAATGGAAATACCATTGATGACATCAAAAAGATGAGAAACAAGATGTGGGTAAAAGCCACAAACACTGAAGGTGCTGGAACAAGCAATGCAAATGATGACACCCCATCCAATGGATCTGGTGGCATCATTACATCCAACTAAATTACACAAGTAAGTATGGAACTGCATTATGAAAAGTTATATTATGCATCGGTTCCATTACATATTGATCATATAGACAAATCAGCATTATTAAAGATGCAATATATTGTCACTTGTAAATGCTATTGAAAAAATAACCATCGGTTATTGGGTACAAATCTGCATCGGTGAACACACAGAAAAGCTAGCACTACTTACTGGAATGTATCGGTCTTTACACAAAAGCCAAGTCACTAAGTGTAAACCGACGGACATCGGTGATCCTTGAGTCGACGAAAGTTGTCTTCGCCACTTTACCAACAATCATCGGTGAAGTCACCAAAGCTGCTAGCAACCTTGACACTTTGCGCCTGCACCGAAGATGTTATTTATGCCTCAACCAACGAACTCAGTCTTTGAATACCGACGAGTTGGTGAGCATTAATGACAGCTTAGGGTACAAAAGTTATAAAAGTCTGATGACTGAACTCATTTTGCACCTGCGATTTTCGAGCAACCAAGAGAGCCAAGTAGAGCGATTGAAGAGCGACCTCAGCAAGATTCTAACACCACTCAGAGGATTCATAGGCAATCACAGAGATTCAGTAAGTACCTGCATTCACTGACTGCACTGTTTAATTTATGAAAAACCCTAAATTTCTGAAACACGATAGCATCTACTTCAAGAGTTGAAAAGTTGAAAGAAGATAAGAAGAAAATGATCAGGCTTATCAGCAGAGGCACTTTTGTTGAATCAAAATACAAGTTGCACCCAGAAATCGCAACACAACCTGATGATTCTGGAGCATTTTCCAGAATCTCACCCAGGGTTTTGCTGGTAGAGGACGTAAGGTCCTATATACTTTGCAAGATCTCAGAATTGGGAGATCTAGACCTAAATAATGCCTATAGGGCACTCTGTGATGAATCTAGAAACCTGAAATAAGAGCACAAGCATCTGGAAGTGAAAGGACTCACGAATGCATTATACTTTCCCAGAGTTTTCAAAATAGAATGGATAAAGATAGTTCTCAGTAGAATGCATAACCAGACTTTATGGCTTAATAAGCCAAAACGAATAACAAAGGATGTTATTCATGTAGTTACTGGATATCCTACAATCGACAAACCACAAGCTCACAAGCACCCATCCCTGAAGGAAGTGGAAAAGCTAACTAGTGCAAAATCAGACAAAAGAGCTCTCAAGGTTGACACTATCACCGACGAAGAACTCAAGTTTGGTGCATGTGTGGTAGGATACAAAATCTTCCAGGCAAGCAAAATGAATAGCATAGCAAGCACTGCTATGAGCACAGCATACAAGATCATCAAACAAGGAAAGAAGATGGATCTTGCAGAGATCCTGTTGAATCAACTTGAGGAGAACATGAACACCATAAGATCTTCAAGAATAAACACTTGTAAGTTTGGTTCCCTCATTATGTGCATATTCTTTTACTTTGAAGAATACTTTCCTTCCATAGGCAAAATAGTATGGGATACAAACAGACCTGCAACTATACAAATATGTGAGCATATAGAGTCACTAGGAACTGATTTTGATGATATAATGAATGATTACTTCAAAAGTCCTAAGGAAATATTGCAAGCTAGGTCAAGGATACCTGAAAGTTTGATAGAAGAACACAAAGAGGACATATGTTTTATGGTAGATACTAATTTTACTTATATCCAAGAAGTAGTACCTAGGAAGTCTTGGCTTTCACATTTAGAGTATGAGATCAAATCAAGACAAGCCAATGAGTGCATCAAGGGACTATTGAATGAACCAATTTACAACAAGCAAGCAAGATTTGGCACCTATGAGGAAGCCAAAAAAAAGATCAAGACAGATCTTGTTGTCAAGAAGATTGAAAACAAGAAAGATAAGATGGTTAAAAACCTAACCAAGAAGCTTGCAAGCACTAAAGAAGGTGAAGAGGAAATGGAAGGTAAGGAGGAACAAACTGAAGGATAGTCACCTATCGGTGAAGAAGCAAAAAAGAATGACTTAGAGGGTACACAGTCAGATTCTCCACCTCCTCCTACACCCAAGAAAGAAAGAACAACAGCCGCTTCAAGAACAAGAAGCCAGACTGCAAAGGAATCAACTCCTTCACCATTACAGAAAGGAAAAGTGAGGATATATAAGACAAAACTAGCTCCTCCAAAAGAAAAATAGACCAAAAGAAGGAAAATGACTATAACTCAAGAAGATCTAAAAGACTCAGCTATGGATGAAGCTGGTATAGAAAAACAAAAGGAAATTGAACCTTTGGTCCCTACAACAATTGAGAAAATATGCAAGAATATTTTAGAATCCCAATCTATTTCTGATCCTAACATTAGGAAATGGTTAAAATTTAGTATAGAAGATCAAAATAAGATTGAAGAAGCAATAATTTCTAAAATGTGAAAACATCATTATGTTCCACTACAATTCTTAGAATATGACGTTCCCAAAGAACTATCAGAGAGATTGTCAGCCAAATGGACATTTGCACTACATCAAGAAAAGGAAATAAGAGAAAGAGTACTTGTTACTCTTATACCTTCTGATTCAAAGAAGGAAGAAATTACTGAGATGATGAAGAAGTATGAAAAAGAGTTCTCACCAAAAATGAGAGCATATGAATTTCTCAAAGGGAAGCTAATTGATCTTGATCAAAATAGCATAAAGAAGTGTTGCAAGATACTCAAAAATCCCACTAAGGAAGCTAGGCCGGAGAAGGAACAAATCATCATTAAAGATATACAAGATGACTCATCTGTGGAATTGGACAAAGAAGAGAGTGATCCAGCATGCCCCAAACATACTAACGTTGTAGATGAAGTATGGCCAGACACTACTCTTGACAACACTCAAAGTGAGGAGAATCAAAATCCACCAAGTCCACTTCATATTGACTTGAGCAAAGAAGAAGAAGTTACCAAAGAAGGTTTGACAATAAAAGGTAACATAACTGATGATATCAATGATGAATCATGGTTAGATAACATTGTCAATGACACTACATGAAAAGACCCTACAGAAGAAGTGCAAAAAGATGAAGATATCAATGTTGCATAGGGCAATACCAACAGACATGATTCAACTATAAACATTGTAGAAGTTAATACACCGACAAACATGAATATATTAATCGATGCTATTGATATTGAATCAAGTCAGGAGAAATCATCTAAGAAAGATGATGATATACCCAAGGACATGGGTAACGATGAAAATAAAGACGCATCAAATACTCAAAAGGATACAGATACAGCGATGAAAGATGCAATCAACACTCAGCAAGAAGTGTCTACTGAAAAAGACAAAGGAGGAGATAACAAAACAGATGAAACATTGAGAAAAAATGTAGAGAAAGAAAAGAGTGAAGAAGACAAGTAGGATGAAAGCATGAAACAAAAAGATGATAAATTTGTTTATACACCCAAGGCCAATGAGGAGACGTCTTCACAAAACCGACCAGTGGACTCAGAATAGAAACAACAAGATGCTTCATCTTCTCAACCCTCACCTACCAAATCAAACCCAATCTCAAGGTCTACAAATGGTAGTACATCAATCTGCAACCCAGCCTAAGAAGAAAAAGAAAAAGGTATTAAAGAAAGATATCTTGGCTGTCACACTTGATGAGGTAATAGAAATACCCAAGTGGGATGTATCTACTTTAGATACTGAAACACTTCAAAAGTTTGGAGTGATGTGCCAGAGAAAGGCAATACAAGAGAAGATGAGAAAGACACATAGGGAAGCCTAAGCACTTGATAAGGCAAGGGACATTCTGCATCAACTTGTTCCATATATCAAAATTGAAGATAACATATTAGTCATGGAACAAATAGCAGTTCTTACCAATGCCATCACAAATCATAATGTAGATACAGAGAAGACAATTGAAGAACAAGCAGAAATTCAGTATCGACACAAACTAGTTGAGAGGATTAACCAAGAAGTGGCAGAGAACAAGGTAAAGCTATCTGAACTAGAAAGTGAATTAGAACCTATGATTACTGAAGTTGTTACCTTAGTTCAGAAATTGTGCACATTAGAAAATTTCACTAAAGAAAATAGTGAAAAGTTGTCACAATTAGATTCAGATCTAACAACTAGTGCACTAAGTTTAACCTCTGATGCAAACACAATAAAGTTGCATCATGAAAAGATTATAGAGGTAAACAGATTGAGACAGGAAATATGGGAGACTCAATTTAGAAATGAGGTTACAGAGCTTCAAGCTCACATATTTCCAAACCTCACCACTCTGCAACACCATATTACAGATGCAAGAAATCTGATCTCAACCCCAGAGATGTCTGTGATAGACAACATATATGACATGCATGTGAGGATATCACTAGAGCATATGGCTCTTGAGAATTTAAAGGAGAAATGGGAGGAAATGATGGAGGAAATCAAAGCCTCACACTCTCACATTTTTGAAAAGATGTAAGTACCTTTACCCTCATTATCAGAAAAGGAGGAATGTATACATATGTAGAATGTACTTTAGTAGAAAAAGGAGGAATGTAATGTATATGTATGTACAAAATACTATACGAGGATATGTATAATGTGTGTACATCAAAGATATATATGTAGTACATAAAATTACACTTACCGGCATATGCATAGGGGGAGTCATTTCATGACTAAGGAAGAAGTATACACAGGTGTACATACTAATGCATCAAGTATGATTGCACATATCAATTTTTTATACTAATGTCAAAGGGGGAGATTGATGACATTAAGTTTTTCCATTAGTATACTTAAAGGAAACAACATGATAAGGACATCGGTATAAGCATAACCAACAGACAACAAGCATACTCGACAGGACAAAATGTCTAAACGTAAAAATGCTAAGTATAGAATTTACCGACGACAAGCATAACCGATGATACAATTTTGAGAACATCGCTGATGGAGTAGAAAAGGCATACCCGACGAACAGTTCAAGTAAGGAACACCGACGGAGAAGAAAATCGACAGACTGACAGAGCATCCCAACCATCAGAACCGACAGTCAGTTACAGAACCTGCAAAAAGTGGATCTGACTTTTACACGTCAGATAAAGCAATGTAATTCTATTTATAGAGTTTTTATTTATTTTAATACTTTACTTGAGGGTCAAGCAAGCAAATTGTAAGTGTTTTAAAGCATCCTAACGGATCTAAAATATATCTAACCAAAGATCAAGGTCAAGTTGTAAACCTTGGATCTAGAGTTAATTTGAAAAGCGTGAATCAAGAATAGAGCTAGAAACTAGTATAAATAGATATTCCATCATCTGTAATAGAAGAGACTTGTAATCATTTGTCAAAATGATAGTAGCCATGGAGAGCATCTAAGCTGAAAAAGAGAATTCATGCAAAGTTCAAAAATAGATCAAACCAGTTATCAAGAACACAGGAAGGTTACCGACGAGCAGAGATAAGGTATTACTCAATCACTCAAGGTGATTATACATACATTGTAAGCTATACAGGATCTGTTATCAGCAATTAGAGATTGCATTCACTATCATATCAAAATTTATATTGTAGTTGCATTCTAACAAGTGCATCACAACAGAAATCATTTTGTAGAAGGTGGACTTAACAGTTCTTTGATAAATCTCTTAACAGAGTGCACACCTAACGGTGTTGTAACAGGTCTCCACTCCAATACTCCTAACAGGGTAGATCATTAGAAGTTATCAATTGTAAGCCTTTACCGGCTCCCTTCTTATCTGTAGATAGTGAAGTTTTGTGGGTAGACATCCCCACCGCAGTTTTTACTTCCTAATAGGAGTTTTCTGCGATATCATATCATGTGTTGTGTGTTATTTGTTTTCATGAATGTTTCTTGAATGTTTATACATGTAAAGAACTTATATTATGATTACACATACATAAGCAAAGATGAACAGATAGGTATATACAAATCTGATGACACAAAGTTAATGGGCCAATCACTTAAAAAGTTTTAGAGGTACTGATTCACCCCTCCCCTCTCAGTACATCATTCCAATAATTCCAACACTCATCTCTCCTCTTGTGAATTTGCATCCACCACTTGTCGCCCCCCTCTAAATACTCTCTCTATTCTTGTCCTCTTTCATGGTTTTTGACCCACCACAAACCAACCATCACCAAATATTACCTGTAGCATCCTCTACTGCTTCCACACACAAACATACCATATCTCCATACAATTTTGGAACTGTATCCACTTGCACTGTCTCTATAGCTTCTACATGCACATATACAACATTTGAAACTGCATCCAATTGCACCAGCTCATCTACTTCCCTAAACTTTCAAAAATCAATTACCTTAATAATTTTAGCTATTGCAACATCCTCTTTGACCTTGACTACTGCAACATTTTCTTCAAAAGCTCTCATGGCAACTACAACTTCTTCAAGTTGTCTTATTTCTCATTTTTTTTCACTCGAAATGATCTCTTCTCCAAGAAATGTGTCATCCTTATCAAGCTTTGAAATACCTTGGTTGTAGCCTTTTCCTTTTGAACTCCTTTCTCTTCAACTACATAAACCTATGAAGTATTTTCTCCTTTTATCACATTCTCTACATTCATCCACCAATTGGTGGTCTATTGTGACCATTTTCTCCTCTATTCTTTCTTCATTTCTCCCCTCATTTATTTTCCTCTTTTCATTTGTGTGGGTTGTTACCACATCTTTCTCCTTCCAACAACTGTTCTTCTTCAAGGGCTTGCTCCACAACCCCTAACTCTCTTCCCAATATCATTCCAAGAACGAAATCATCATGGGCCTCCTCATGACCCACCTCATCTTCTTATCTACTGCAATCTTTCACTTGCATTCACTTTTCTTCGTGGCTTCTTATCTCCCAATCATTCAAGACTTCGTGAGACTTGCAATGATCCTCTCGAGCTCTCCACAACTACTTCACACTTCCAAGTACAAACGGCCTTACAATAGGAAGTCTATTTACAAAACTCCACTCTTCACCTACAAGCTGAAGGTCTTGGTGCTAAACCATCTCACATTCAACACTTTGTCTACATGCTTAGGAATTCACGCTCTAATACCAATTGATGCAAGATGACTCCCTCCAGCTTCAAGCTCTCAAAATACAAACTCACACAGTGGGATTCTCTCTGCTCACCAATTTAATTTTACACTCACGAGTTAGAGATTGACCACAACAACAGACAAAGTCATACAATGTTTAATCAATTTCTTTGAGTTGGACGAAGTTTGAATTTGAGTTTAATCAAGGACCACTTTCAACTAAATATTATAAATTTTCTCAATTTAGAAGAGTATAAGAAAGTTACATCTTATTTTAGATTGATTGTTACATCACATTTTGGAAGCAAATCCAAAACTTAGTGATACACATACACACAAAATAATGTATTGTTGCTTATATAGTTAAGATGTTCACCAATTGTAGGTGAAATGGTTCGTTGTGCTGCAATGCCATTTTGATTTTAGCTATTCTTATCTTTGGTCATAGTTATGATGTTCTTTCCTTACATATTTTTCATTCTATATATATATATATATATATTTGGGCAAATATTGTCATTGATATGAAAGCCGATAGGTAGTTTTGTCATTAATGTAGGGTGTTTTTTAGTGGCTAATATTCGCCAATTGGCTAATTTTCAAAATTTGAGAATCTAAATTTGGCTAATAATTCCATATTTATGGTAACCTAAATAGCCACATTTTTACAAATTTTTATTTTATAAATATTTAAATCGCCAAATAATTTATTTTATTAAAAAGTTGAACTCAAAGATTCGCCACAATATTTTATACATGATTAGATTTGCTTCGCCTCAATTTTATAAGTTATTGTAGAAATCTAAATTAATTCACCAATATTATGTCATAATTATTAGTTATTATAGGATTGTATAACTAATATTTAGTATTTTTTATTAATTTAAAATATAAGTTATGATCCTCATTATATTTTGTGAGGTAAAAATGTTCCTATTTGATGTATAATTCTTATGGGGTTTCAAATTTCATTTGGATTGTTGATCTCAATAGAAATCAATATTCTTGAAGAAAATTGAGGTCCCATTAGTACGTTTATTTGACACAGTACAACTATAGTTATTACATTATATTTTAAATAAATAATAACAACTAAATATTATATAGTTTATCCCTTCAACCCATCAAAGATTTCCACATTTAGCCCAATAATTTTCTATAAGAATTATTTTCTTAATTGAATTATTGCCCTGGTGAATAATTATTTTTTATTTTATTTTTTGATATTCGCCAATATTTTCTACAAAAAGATTGTGATTACAAAGTAATTGTCAATAAGAATAATTTTTATTTTTCAAAAAATGAGAAATTTACCAATAGAAATTAATATTTTTCTTCAATAAAATGAAAGATTCGCCAATATTTTATTTCTTTTTGAGAGGGGGATTTCTTAAAGTTTCCCTGCATTAATGTTAGGTATTTAAAAGATAGTAGCAAGCTGGGAGGGCAATTCACCTGGACAATGTATTCCTCTATGATATGTTTACATTGGCAACTTGTTTTGTTATGCATTCCATCGTTGTTGAGAGTTATGACCCGTGGTTTGAAAGGGGCATATGTCTGAATATGTGCAGATTCTAGAGTTCCGGAGTTGCTCATTAGCGGATAGGAAGTTAGAGGTGATACAATGTTCACTGTGCAAGTTGGCTAGCTAGGATGTTAAAAGCTGATGCACCAAGAGGATTGTAACGTATACTCATTGGAGATAGTGTGGGAATGACCATTGGGACTAGATAAGTCTACATTGGGTAACGCATAGCATGTTCCTTCTTCTAGAGTAACGTGTGGGCTCTTGAGCCTGGCCTATTAACGTTTGGTTAAGGATTATTCTTGTGGATGGCTTGTAGATGGAATAATCTTGTTCTAAGCTAACATGTGAATGTAATTGTTATTGTAATTCATATAGATAGTGAATCTAGGTTCATTCCTAGGGTGTCTACGTAATTATTCAATATATGTTATAATTGATGTAAAGATGCATTGGTGCAATGTGAGTTGCATTCCAATAATTGTGCGATTTTTATTAGAAGATCATATGTACTGTATTGGAAGGTTCTGAAGTGTGTTTAGATTAAAGGAAAGTTGTGAATTCATTTTGAAGGTCCAAAATTATATTTCTTATATTGCAGTGGGACTAATGTCTCATTTGATGAGTTGGTGTTTAGATCTTAGTGGAACCAATTGGTGTTTCCACTTGGTTGGTTCTTGCAAATACAATTGGGGATTGGTGTCTCTGGTAGGTTGGTGCCTATTTCATATTGTAAGTGATCTATTATTTTATGAAGGTAGATTTAGGTAGTAGATGCAAGCAACTATTCTTGTCACAGTTTTACCTATTTTAGCCTTCCACGTAAATCTAGTATTCTTTGTGTGAATGTAGTATGTGTTGATTGATTGCTACAACATAACGGAAATTATTAAATGACATTTTAATTTTTTTGGGTTCATGTTGGGAGAAGTTATTAATGACATTTTATGTATAATTAATTTGAAATTGGTATAGTCATTCACCCCCACTCTTAATATATTGTGTGCCCGTCAATTGGTATCAGAGAAAGGTTCCTCATATAAGCTTAACAACTTAAGGTATATCCGGGATCACATACTTGGTTGGTCAGGAAAGCCTCTCTACAAAAAAGGTACCTATGTTTGATGGATCCAATTATGCATTTTGGAGAGTAAGGATAGAAGCCTATCTAATGGAACTAGAGTTTGATGTTTGGCGATCTGTTTTGCATATGGTTATGAGATTCTAGATACACCATAAAGAGTCAAGTCGTGAAAAGAGGATGTGAAACTAATGCAAAGGTGAGGAAAGCTATTTTATGTGGCCTAGCTAACTCTTATAAGTTTGTGAAAATAATGCATTAAGGACTGCAAAATAAGTTTGGGAAAAACTCTATAATATCTACGAAGGTGATGATAAAGTGAAAGAGGTAAAGCTTCAATACACTCGAGCAGTTGCAACTATAACATCTGACAAAAATTTATCCTTTATGATTTGTTGAATGTTCACGCTATGTACCAAAGTTCTCACCTTAGCTGACAACATGGAGAGATGCCAAACAAACCCAAGTAAAATTGAAGAAACAAACGATTGCTTTTGGTGGTGCCAATTGCGTGTCCCCTAGGGTGCTCCTGCACCACATTGCTAAAAACACTCACATTTGGGGTATCGATACCCCTTGAAGAGGAATCTGAAGATCATAGTGTGCACAGTAATCAGCCAAGTTAACTAAGTACTCCAAAAAGATCTGCAAGGAATATTGAACAAGGTGAAAACCCTTCTCCCAATACACAAAGTAATGATTCTAATCCTACATAAAGATTAAGAAAAACAAGAAGCTCGAAGGAGATTTATGAGAAATGAGAAGAAAGAGAAGGTAACTTAGATTTCTATTCAAACTTTGCTTTATCTACTCATGAACCTGCATATTTTGAAGAAACAATTGAGGAGGACCATTGGATCAAAGCTATGAATGAAGAGATGGAGTCCATCGAGGGAAATCAAACATGGGAACTAGTTGGTTTACCTGAAGGTTACGATTGCATAGGAGTTAAATAGGATTATAAAACCAAAGTGAATGCTGAAGGAAAAATTTAAAAGCATAAGGCAAGGTTAGAGTAAAAGGTTTTGCACAACAATAAGGCATTGATTATAATGAAACATTTGATCCAGTTGCTAGACTTGATACTATTTGAACGGTTTTAGCATCATCTACACAAAATAAATGGAAAGTTCATCAAATGGATTTTAAATTAGTTTTTTTAATGATTTTCTAGATGAAGTTTATGTAAAAATTAGGGGAGAGCGTTGAAGGAATCTATTAATTTCTCCACCCTATGTTGCAGACCACTCTCACCATTTTGATGTTTAAATTTAATATCTTTTGTATCAATTTTCTTCTATGTTGCAGTCAGCATTCTCATTCATTTCCACTCTACGATGCTGGAGTATTCCAAAATTTCCTTTCAAAACTCTATTGATAGTTGTTTATTCTTTGTTTTGTATCAAATTGATTAAAATCACGTTTCTATTTTGCAAACTATTGTTTTATGATGTTGGTTGTTGTGCTCTGCCCTTGAGTCTTTCAATAATATCAGCCAATCCATACTAAGGTCATAGGTTGTTTTATCCAACAATCAAAATATTGTAGTCTTTCAATCATATCAGCTATCCCATACTAAAGGCAAACATGCTTGTGATAGGTGGAAATATTTTTCCTACCTTGTCTATCATACGTTGGAAAGGGAAAATTTATTCTACTAGTCATATAAAGTCTATGTTTCGACACTTAAATAAGAGTTGACAATTTCATATTTACTCTCGAGATATCAAAATTGTGTTGCCTTTACAATCAAACTTGCTATTAAGTTCTTTCTAGGTATGGCAATATTTAAGTGGAAACCAAAATTCCTTTGTATATTCAATTTCAAATAGAAGTGGCTGTCATGAACCCTGCTTGTCTCACACAACTTATAGCCAAGTTGGGATTGTCATTTACACAGACCAGTGGGTAGCAAGGGAGGATTCAACAAGCCATTAGCTAGAGAGAAGCAGGGAAGGTTATGTCTGCAAGCCCCTTGAATTCACCAGCATGAGGGTCAATCTGGACGCTTGCTTCTCAGCTTTGCTGGATGAACTCCACCAGACTAGTATGCGACATTTTTTCCATCAAAATTCCTGAGCCCACCACCTTGAGCTTTTGAATTTTCAAGTTGTGTTTAATGACTGGTATTTTCAATATCCACAATCATTTACAAGATTAGTGGTTGTTGGGGGCCTCATGAACAGTCTGGCGTTTTTCTAGATGTTTTCCATCTTCAATCGCCTTGATTTGCCCTTGCATATGGGGTTGATATTTGATTATTTCGCTCATGACTCCCAGTGCTTGTAGGTTTTGATTTATATCAATGGGTCCTTTGTAACTGGTTCGATGCTCCTGGGTTGTTCAAGAAGGGATATTTTACAATTTAAGAGATTTATATTTTATGAGGAGAACTAGATATTTTGGCAAGGGTTAAGGGTTGTACGTCAGGCACAATCTTGTCAACAAAGGCAAGATAATCTCAGATACAATTCAAGAATTTTTGCTTATTATTTTCAATGTTTAGTACGAATATTAGCTATGGTGGAGAGACTGGAGTTGAAAAGTTGACATAACCTTTTTCTTCTATATCACTTCAAAGTCTCCAAGTGGTTGTCTTAGTCCCCAATTTGTTAAAGAGAAGCGTAGTGGATGATTAGGTTGCAAACCAAGATCTATAATTGGAATTGGGATCTTGGACAAGTTATAACAAATTTGAGTAGCAATACAGATGCATCTAAAAAGTCGCCTAGTGATTGTCTTAGTCTCCAATTTATTAAAGAGAAGCTTAGTGGATGATTGAGGTTGCAAACCAAGACCTATAATTGGAATTGGGGTTTTAAACAAGTTATAACAAATTTGAGTAGCAATAGAGATGTGTCACAAAAGTTGATCGATCCCCTCAACACAAATGTTCACTTTGATATTCACCTTCCAAATTTGTTAGGTCAACTCCACAAGGGTGGCACCCTTCACTTCTTAAAAATTCCTCGGCACACTATCCTAATCATTTTGTTTTGAAGTTTGGAACTAGTTGTATCTTCTAGTCATTACATTTTAGAATGTCATGATGGTTGGGAGGTGAAAGTCCTGAATTTCAATCTCCAAAGATATGGTTTTCAATGATAAACATGATTAAGATTAGCAACCATTTGTTGGGTTACTAATTGTTGGTGCTTGAAGGTTGTTTGTTTTCTTTTTTTGCCATTCTAAATTGTACCCTAAAATAGGGAGCTAATACTTAACCACCTCAATTTTTTCAGTTATGAGGATATTGCACTAGTTATTGCAGCTTTCTGGATCTATATCTACAAATATATGCTACTCTATTTGTTTTTTCTTTCTCAAGTAGAGGAAATTTTTCATTTATACTTATTTTATATTTTGGACGCACTTCCAAATTGCCCATAATTTTTTGTAT
>MU227808.1:2744105-2768386 GCA_018584345.1 Thuja plicata | reverse complement strand
GCTTGTTTTTAAATAAAAATCCTTCATGCTAGGTTGTATTCGTCACTGATTTGTAGCATATTCTGAGGGCTGATATGTTACTAATTACACTCCTAGTTAGCAGGCAATAGGTCGATATTAGTGGTTTTGCATGCTTTCCTAACCCTTTTTGAACTAATGCAATGACCTATTGAGTGTTTGTGTCTTTTTCAACAGGTACCCATTTACACACACAATTGTTACTTGTTGCTTGTTCATATCCTCTTGAACTTGCCCTTCTTTTGCCTCTGATTGAGATTCTAATTCAAAATTCATTTCTTTTATTTTTCTTATGTAATCTCTATCAAAAGATTCAATAGCCTTGACCTCCTCAGGTTCACATAAATTTTCATCAAAAATTATGATAACCTCCTCATTCACAGGAATAACCGACCTTGACAAATTTTGATATTCTTGAAATGTTAGAAGATTCTTCCTCTTTTGATATTCGTTATACCACTTAGCAATTTTAGTGGCAGCAATTTCATTTTCCAGTTCTTCCATTTTTGTTTCCATTGGGTTGCTTCCAATCCCTTCCACTTGCTATTCAAAACGAATTCTAGTATTATATTTGTGTGGTTCAAAGCCTCTAGATTGCCTAGAACCACTTTATACTAACATGCATTGCATTAAGAGCAAAAAAACAACCATAATTTCTGACATGCAACGAAAAAAGCTGACACACAACTGAAAAAGCTGACATGCAACTGAAAAATCATTGACATGCAACTAAAAAAGTTGACATGCAATAGAAACCCTCACAAGCTGGCAAGGTCATTGTGCTATGATACCATTGAAATATCCTTACTTGAGATTTTTGTAAATAGTAGGTAAAAATCACAGTTAAACCCAAAAAGGTAATTTACTCACGAGGTATCCATAGACTGATCGAAAATTTATTTCATAAAATAAGAGTGCCAAAGTAATCAAACTAGTAAATGATTCTCAACCGGAGACTCCAACTAAGGTTTTAACTTCTCACTGAAATAGTCCAAAAGACATGACTAACCATTCAAACAAACCTTCTTTAGTCTTAAATGCAATCTTCTACTCATCTCCTTCCTTGATTCGAATCTGGTGGTATCCACTTTTCAAGATTATCTTCGTAAAGTACTTTGCTCCCCTCAAGCGAAATCCATAATGTCATCCATCCTCAATAGTGGAAATTTGTACTTGATGGTAATCTTGTTAATGGCTTTGGAATTAGTGCACATCCTTCACTCTCCTTTCTTCTTTGGTGATAAGACTACAAGTACTGCACAAGGACTCAAACTCTCCCTGATTAAACCTTTCTTCAACAAATTTGCAACTTGTCTATTGAGCTCTTCAGTCTCTATGGGAGTCATTTTTTGGGCTGTCCTGTTTGGCAAAATGGCTCTTGAAATCAAATCAATTTGGTGGTTGATCTTCCTCATCAATAGGAGTACTTCAGGCATATTGTTTGAAATAATGTCTTGGTACTCATACAACAAATCCACAATTTCTACTGGAACATCTTCAACAACTTCACTAGTAATTCTTGGAATTAAAGCAAAACAAACTTTTTCAAGTCTCGTGCCATCTAAAAACTTTCTACCGTCAAGGGCTCCCACAAACTTGACTCAAATCTTCTTTCGTAGGTTTCAACTTATGCCTAACCCCATCCTTAATCAATGAGTAAACATTAGTGTATCCATCATGCATGACTTTCCTATCGAATTGCCAAGGCTTTCCTAATGACATGTGGCATGCAATCATGGGGATTATGTCACATAAAATTTCATCATAATATCCACCTGTCTTCATTGCTCATTTACCAAAAGTTTCTTATCATTTTGCACCCATATTATCCTATATGGATTCAGGTGATTCTTCCTCTCAAGCTTCAACTTACTTGCCATTTCTTCATACACAAGGTTGTTTGTGCTTCTAATACCAATGATGACATTACAAACTTTTCCTTCACACTTGGACCTTGTTTTGAACAACTTCTTTCTCTAATCAAGTTCATTGCCTTCACTTATTAAGGTTCTTCTAGTTAATAGGACTTCTCCTTTCTCAGCTTCATCTGATTGTGATGATTGGATTTCTTCTTTATTGATGTTAACTGCCCTAATCTGATTTTCAGTCCTCCTTGGTTTTTCACCTTCATGAGAGGCATTCATAGGCCTTTGTGGCCTTCTTCACCACACTTGTAACAGGTTCCTTTGAAAGTTCCTCTTCCGGAGTCTATCTAATCTTCCTTTGCCTCTTGAACTTTGATCTTGTGTGCCATAAGAGTCGTCATTTCTTCAACTCTTGTTTCTACTTTGGTCTTCAATTTTTTTTATTTTTATGATGGCTTTCATCATCTTTGTAAGTTCTTCCAGCTGTCCTTCCACCTCAGCATCTTCCCTTCGTTTATTTTTCTTCAAATTTTAGAGCATATTGGAATGCATCCTCCATGTTATAAACTCATATTGCATCCAACTCTTCTTGAATGCTTGGTCTTAGCTCATTGATGTAACGAGCTATCTTCTCTTTATCTTCTTTAGAATGGTCTGTTCTAATTAGAACTTTGTGAAATTCGTCTAGATATTCTCTCACCGTTATACTTCCTTGTTTCAGGCTTTGCATTTTCCTCGACAAATCTAGCTCATAATCAATAGGAATAAATTATCTTCATCATTTTCACCATTTTATCCTATTTGCAAATCTTGCTTTTTCCTCTTCTTCCTCTTCCAATCTATACTTCCTTCCACCAGATTTAAGCATGTCCTTGTAGTTTGATTTTAGCAAACCTCACTTTGTCTAGATCCTCTATTTCTTCAAACTTGAAGTACTCTTCCATCATATATCCAGTCTATTAATTCTTATGGATCAAAATTCCCATTGAAGAAATAAACTTCCACCTTCAGCCTTTTCCTGATCCTCGTCAATGCTTTAACAAGAGGATCATTTAGAGCTTCTCTTTCTGCTTCACCTTCAGCATTTCCTTCTTCTTTTGAAGTTTCTTCAATTTCATCATCTTCACTTTTAGATGCTCTCCTCTGAGCAAACTCTCTTTTGATTTCTTGTTGTTTGGCTTCAACCTACCTACTCAGGACTCTAAAGTGATCAATACAGACAACATCTGGAGAATTTCTTCCTCCACTTCGAACTCTAGCTCTACCTCAGCCATGTGGGGCTCCTCTTGCATACATTTGCACCACCCACAAGCAGCTTGATTCTAGTGCAAACTGCCTCCCTCTGACAAATCTGTCTGCACATTCAGAATCTTTTGGCACAACATCTGGAGGATTTCTTCCTCCACTTCGAACTCTAGCTCTACCTCAGCCACGTGGGGCTCCTCTTGCATACATTTGCACCACCCACAAGCTTGATTCTAGTGCAAACTGCCTCCCTCTGACAAATCTGTCTGCACATTCAGAATCTTTTGGCTCTGATACCACTAATGAAATGGTTGAATTAACCCCTTAGGAAACACCTACAACACCTTTCAAAAATGCAAGCAATCTGATCTACAATAGAAAATTACATAGAGCCGAACATTGGCTCATACAAACAAACTCCTTGAAAATCTTATTGAAAGCTAAAATGGGTTTACAACACAATGAGCCAAGGCAATTGGCTCCTCAATACAACACTGATTTCTTCGTCTATTCTTGTGCCTCAGAATAAAAAAGAAAACAAAACAAACTAAAACTTCTTCCCCCCACCCCAAAAAAAAATGAACTCTCCCTAATTTCCTATCTCCACACACTCAGCCCACTCCTCCCAAAAAGTTACACGCACCTACTATGAAAACAAGCCAACAAAGAAAATTTGCAGCCCACTCCTAAATGGTTACGCCACCCCTCCCATACGTTACTGAACTGCATTCATTCCTTCATTTAATTCTAAGGTAAGAAGGGAATTTGAAATTGTTGAACTTAACTACCTTGCTACGTGGATGCCCTGTATCAACTTGTTAAATGCAGTGCATGAAATCTCAATCAATCTCGTTAACAATGTTCTGCGAAGAAGAATATGCGATTACACGTTCCTACACATTACAATACTTCCAACGATACTCCTCTCAAACTGTCAAATACAACCACCTTCATGCTCACAATCTCAAGCATTTGACCATATTCCTAGATTTCCTTTGAATTGCTATAAAGTCAGACTTATATTTCACATTAACACTAAGTTTATCAAGAGAAATATACATAAACTTATTTCACACTAACACAAAAATGTATCAAAAGAAATATACATAAACTCATCCCACATAATAAACTGAAGTGTATCTAGAGAAATCATCAATAAAGATTTGTATACACCTCAATTCAGCAATAGATAAGCGATTCAATGTGCACATAGCAAAATGAATAATCTCCGAACATCCTGAGGGCACCAGGCCTTTATTTTTTGCAAACTCTTCATAGCACTAGTTGTCAAGAATCATTCTTCGCACATGCCTCTAGATCATGCCTCTAGATGTAGAAACTAAAGACCATTTATGGACCATTTCCACTTGGCCCATTAATTACGTGCTTTTGAAATTCACGTGGTCCTAGCTTCTCATTCCACAATTGGCTCTTATCATGTCTTGGCCAACGGTGTATTAAGGCGAGAACAAAATTAACTCAACCTTACATTCTCCTCACGCAAACCATTCGTAGTCTAAAAAATTTGTTGTTTATGCCCTTAAAAATGAATCTATTTTGCCAGAACTTCCATTTCATTGTTCACCTATCTCATAACTAATAGTGTGTTCACTCTTAAAGCTTAACTGGTAAACATCCTTTGATTGTGGCATCCTGTACCACAACGTTAGAGCTACCAATAGGAAGAATCATCGGCCGTGGATACCTTCTTACCATGTATTCTATTGAGTGATTAAAATGCGTCAATGTGATGAATAAAACCATAATTCAAAATAACCTCAGTTGAGTTACATCGGTCTTACTCTTTTCTATATCCTTTCCATGGTGATTCTAGAGTTTTTTTTAACCTATTCCACAAAAACCCTCGTCTTTTCATAGTTGGCATCTTCAGAATTACAGAGCTTGCCACAATAGATGCATTTTTCAGCTTGTTCTTCCTACCCTTATTACCATCATGAGAACTTGTACTCATTATTACTACTTAATATTCCGTCATTAGGTTCTTCTGTCTTGTTTTGCCTTGAAAATATACTTCTCCTTCCCCCTACTCAAATGAACTTCATACTTTGAACCAAGTGCACTTCCCGGTGGGCTTCTCTTGTTCTCTAACCGTAAGGAGTAGAATCAAGCAAAATATTGTCTTCCTCTCCTCCTGGGCGTTGGTCCTCTCAGAGAGGAATGTGGAGTGAAAGATCATAAGGTAGCATGAATATTTCAAGGATAATCACCATTATCACGTTGTCCTTCGTATACTCCAGTCCTCGCAGCTTGTGGATCTCAAAGAAAGTTTCAATTTATCACGAGAGAAGGGTGAAATAGATTACATAAACATGTCCACTCGAGACTTTGCTTCAGATTATCCTAAAAATAGATTTTAAAGTGGAAAGCTTCGTCAATGACGTGATTTTATTCAAGAACATATTCCAACACTATCCCGCCTTTGGTAGTGTCATGCAGATACGTCCCATGGAGATTTAAGTGGGTAAACTGGGAATAAACTTTACTTCGCTCCAGCCAAATCAATAACAACCCCTTTTCTTTGCCTTCAGTCTGGCGACAAAGGAAACATCATGTTATGGTCCCCGTCCGTTGTACTATCGTGGAAGCTAAATTTCCCTTCTTGAGTTCAAAAATAAAATTCATTATAATATACTGAATTTATAGTAGTATACTGAACTGTAACACACATTTCTGTTAAATACGCTTAACTCATTTTTTTATAAACATGTTGAGTTTACAACATTGTTTGTCAACATGCAACTTCTGCACCATGTATATGTCCTGATTGATGAACAAATCAGATTTGTTTTTTTTTAACTTGTATAATTTACAGATCTCGTATACTTGATCATTCTTTATTATGAACATCTTCTGAATGTATGATTTTATGTGCTACCATCTATCCAGACGGATATAAAAAATAATGGCAATTGACCTCAAGCAAATAAAGCAAAGAATCAAAACAATCTCAGCAGCATGAAATCGCAATAACTAAAAAGCGATTTTAGATGCGATCAACACTTCTTTTTCCTCCATTCCTTCTTTCCGTGGATTTTAGATGGTTTCAAGATTGAACAAATCCATCTGTCATATCAGGTTTCCCAATATCATTAATTGGATTTCTCTCCGTCCAGACATTTGCATCCCTGTATCCCAAATCAAAAAGCTCATCTAGAATATCATCATCAGCTGGCTCTAATGCCCAATTAAAAAGCTGCAATAGAGAAAGATTGTCAGAGCTCTATAGAGAGGCTAAAACTTACATAAAAATTGCTTTGTTGATTTTTAGAAGTAAATACATATTTTCAGATGAATATTATTTCACTATACCTGTCTCGCCGATGCCCTATTCTCTGGATTGCAATCTGGGCTGATTCCAATGCCTTGCAACCCCAATTGGCTAACAGGAAAAGCACAAACTCTGACCTGCATCAAAATACCAACTGATTATATATCGTATAAACATGCCACCTCCCTAACCCAAGGGCAGCATTCACGGTAGCAAGAGCTATTTTAAAACCAATGATCATCAAGACAATCACGAGTACACTCATGCAGATTTTTGGCAACCCAGCAACCTGTTGCAATAAAGAATATCGCAACACAATTATCCTCGAAATTTTTTGCATTATGCAACTGCCATCAAAGACCCCCTATCTAAGAGGAAGTCTTTTGATCACTGGTTCTGTGCAACTGTTGTCCGCAAAAATAGTCCAACCCTGAGCTTTAGCATGTTTTTGCTGGGTGAAGCTGGCGTTGGGGTGAATGATCCTCTCTGCTCGAAGGCAGCCATCTCAGACAAATCTTTCATTAAGCTAGAGATGATGGTGCTTCTAGCAGGGCAATGTCAATGACTTCTTCACCTCTTATTGCCTTCTCTTTTTTTTTTTTATGGAATTGACTGCCAAAGAGCCAGGTTTAGATACTCCGCTAGCTTAGGACTTGAATTCGTCGACTTCAATGTATGATCTCAACCTGACTAGGATGGAAATTTTTTACTATTGACAGGGAAGTGAAGTTGATTTAGTTTTGGAAAATCTTATTGTGACCCATTCTCAAAGGTGCATGAAGATATCTAGGTGACCAGGAAGGAAATTGTTACTATTGACAGGGAAGTGAAGTTGTTTAAGAATTACTATATGGATCACAGTCGGGTTTTTGAAAATGTTATGGTGACCCTTTCTCAGTGGCCGATGGCCGTGTGTGGTATGTTCACCATCACTATTCTGGATTTGGTGGGGGTGGTTTGGTCGAAATCTTTCAAGGTGTTAATTTCCCTGCTCTAGCAGCTTCATTTTCTCGTCCTGCTCATAATAGATTTGCAGGTAGCTAGCTAAAATGAGGTAGCTATGGTAGATAAGGCAGGCTGGGAGTTTAAATCCTCAGGTGAGTTGGTGGTTGAGAAGGTATATTTGAGTTTGGATGCCTTTAGAGGATAACACTGTGAGTTGTTTTTTCCGCTAGCACAGCCCCTCTGCTTTTGTTGTTATTGCTGGTCAGGAAATTTCGCTCGACTCTTTCCAGTTTAACAGTATTGGTAGTCTGCTTCTTTTGGTGGGCTTTTGCTTATAACAATTAAGGTCATTTGTTTTGTACAATCTTATTTCTTAGGCAGAGCTCCCATAGATCCTCTACTATTTAATCAAAAAATGTACTAGAGTTACACTGAAAAATCCCATGACTAATCCTGAGTAATTACTACCAACTACATACGCCATGTTGTTTTCAGCTTTTTTCAAAAGATGGTTCTGAATTTGTTTTGCTTAATTACACCTATCATTTTTTGTCTCATGTTTTGAATTTCCTTTTGAGTTTATTTGAAAAGATTTGTTTTAGAATTATATTTAAAACAGTAATGAGGTTTTTTTAATAACCTAATGAGAATTTAGGTAGAACATTTGAGCTGCCCCTAGTATACTAGACCTTGCCCCATGAAGTTAAGGCCAACTATGTTAGGACCAGCACTTCGCTCTTTTACATAAAGTGAAAGCCTTCACGGGTAAAAACCAAATTGTTTTCTTGCAAAAACCCCACCCTTTGATTTCCTTTTTGTGCCATGTTTATTTTTAATTTTTAAGCACATCAGTTGAAATGAAATGAACAAAAACAGAATTGTTCTCTTTTCTTACAATTATTATATTAAATGGTTTTAGCCTTTTAAGTTTTAGTTTCCTGAGTTTGTCCCAATTTAAACCTGGGTAATTGAATTCTATTTACACTTTCATCATGCCACAACAATGCTGTGTCCATAAAGTAACAAGTGTTGAACTTGATATAAAACTAGTTTTGGGGAATCAAAATTTCTGATGTATGTATGGCTTGGCCAGAATATTGGCATGGGAAGTATCATAAAGAGAAGAAACCGCACATATGTGAGTACAGATCCATGCAGGTTGAATAAATAATTTTAAGTTTAGAAACCCACCATGTTTGAAATTAAAATAGAACTATATAAACAGGCTCTCATGAAAACAACAACATAATTCTAACAAAGGTGCATCTACCTTTGACAAATCAAAGTCGTGAAGTTCTAAGAAAAGCCATTAAAATTTAAGATATTAAAAAACTTTCTTTGCACAAGCCATGCTTGTATGGGGATGACCTGACCTGAATAAGCAATTTAATCTTTGTAACAGAAAAAAAAAAAAAATACTGAATGGGCAAAAAAAATACTTTCTGCAATCCTGTACACATTGCACATCACTTGCCACAACAATGCACACATAGCTATTCTCAGAATTTAATCATATGAAGAT
This sequence comes from Thuja plicata, assembly GCA_018584345.1. Classification (NCBI taxonomy): domain Eukaryota; kingdom Viridiplantae; phylum Streptophyta; class Pinopsida; order Cupressales; family Cupressaceae; genus Thuja; species Thuja plicata. Next base: position 2,759,502 of record MU227808.1, on the reverse strand, counting down.
AAAGAATCTTAAGGGAAAACTTGACAAATCAACATCATGAGGTTCTAAGAAAAACCATTAAGATGTCAAAAATACTTCTTTGAACAAACCATGCTTGTACCGGGATGACCTGAATAAGCCATTTAATCTTTGTAACAAAAAAAACACCAAATATTGAATGGCGGAAAAAATACCTGCTGCTATCCTGTACACGTCAGGCATCACTTGCCACAACAATGCAGACATAGCTATTCTCAGAATTTTATGATATGAAAGATAAAGAATTTGAAGGGGAAACAGAGCAAAGTTCAACAAACATAAGCGTGTTATGTAAGAGAGGCACACAAACCACCATGTACATGGCAAGTCAATTTTTCTATTAAGGGGTATCATATCTAATCAACTTGGCAACTGACATATTTTCTTATATTTATATAGTTGTCCTACACAAAATTCCAGACCTTGTTATTATGAACATGCTTAGGTTAACACAAGGGTATTGTCCTTAAATCGAGTAAATTTATGAGTTTTGTGTACACGTGCATGATGGTCTAGACTCTACATGCATGCACATCCACGTTAACATATGCTAATAAAGAAACTTTTAGAGTATACAAGGTATGTATATGGAAAATTTCCTTCTTGTCTGCTGTATTCTGATATATTAAATTTGATATACTAAATTTTCACTACACTATTTTATAAAGGGACCTTATTTTAAAATTCGTAAAAAATAGATGATAACATGTTTGAACTGAGCATAAAATTAAGTAACTGTGAAAAGTGCATGGATGGGAAATGTGTTCATGTGCATGTGTGCATGTGAGTGTACATTTTGTGTTGAAACAAACATTTAGAATGACAGAAGGACTAAGAGGTGCTACAAAAATTGCAACAGTTTCAAGAAATGCAAAACAGGACACTTGAGAGGAACATGAAAGCGATACCAAGTTTAATGTACCCTTTGATGGCAAATGTAGGCTATTTCTCTAATAGACCATATATTTTAAGTCATATTACAAACTACAGAAAAGATTGCAGATACCCAATTCTCACTTGAAATAGAATGTGTCAATATTTCAAACAGCATACCGTTTTGTCAGCAGCTGTTGGTGGCATGAATAGTGTCAGCCCTCCATCTACACAGATCCGTTTTCTAAAGACCGTAACAGGTCTAGGTGCAAGGTATCTGTAACAAAAAATTGCATTCTTCGACATGTCACTATCCATTGAAAATAACTATATAGTAAAAATGATATGATGAGCTCAACTAGTGATAGCTTGGAAAATTTAAAAAGCATAATTAAAATCAGAGAGACTAGATTGCCAGACCATCATCAATCATATCTTTTTGTTTCTGGATTCAACCATGTGTGATTTTTCTCCTACTGCTTTCTCACTCATCCTGATAAAGGATCAGGGAGTGTGATCTGAAACGTTGATGCTAAAAAATCGCACACGGTTGAATCCAGAAACAAAAAGATATCATTGATAATTAAAATCAACATTCATATATCATATACCCTGGTATGAAGGAAGATGTAAACACAGCATCAATCAGATCTTCTTTAGAATCAAACTGGTCTACAAGCAAGGCCCTTGGTGACCTGAACACCTGTGTTATAGCAACTGTGCCATCATAACAACAGTAAGTTGCACAATACTGTTAAGGAAGTAAAATTAACACAGTAAATACAATTACTATAATCTATTACAAAAAAATGTAGCAAGCTTTAAGAAGAATGTTGAATTTGTAGGCCTCGTTCCAGGACTTGGAGCTACATATAGTTAAGCATATGAATAGATATAAATTTTGAAAGTGATTACAATGTCAGTTAACACAACCCAAACCAATGAAACAGATGCCAGAATTCACCAGTTATTAATGTTGCATCAGGAAAGTCCATAATCGAAATAGCAAACCAGTCTACAAGTAACCTAAAAATCTACTTGAAATTATGGTAAATTGTCTAAAACTGTGGGCATTTCAAATGCACAATTTGGAGCATCTTATATAATATATACCATAAAAAATGTTACTTGGACTTAATTTCATACTGTGAGGCACTTTCACAGTCCAGTATAGCAAGTTCAAGTTGGTTACTAATAGCAAGCTTTCCATGAATAAAATTTGCCCTTAGAGGACTTGCATTATATACTTGTCTTATTCTTATTGTGCATTATATTCGTCCCATTTATTCTTGGAATCGGGTACTATATTAGTTAAAAACTTAAATGCCAATTTTTTGGTACTCCAAATAGATATCCCATAGCACAGAGGCTGGCAAATAATGAGCCTTTCATTTCTCAGAGGATTGTATTAACAGAGTGGTGTAAAAGTGAAACTGAATAGAATTCGTATAAAAATTACAAACTCAGACAGAGTGATTATCTTAAGAGCTCAAAAATGAAAGTAGGAGCAAAGTTTTCAATAAAAAATATGACGATGGCATCAGCTAATTGGAAAGTTAAAAACCCATCAGAATTCATAACAAAAAGACTTTGTAACCACATGCTAATCGGGAGCTGTACAGAAAACAACAGGGGATGATAACAACCAGACAATCAATGCTAGTTGATGCAAAATTTCATGCTAATGGTCGGCCATTTGTTACATAACAGATTAGAGATAGTTCACACTCGATGGCTTATATTTCCAGAATGATGAACACGAAACTTTCCTATGTAAATTAAATGGAATACAGATCCTCCAACTTAACGACAGTGGTGTATAGGAAAATTACATCCCTTCCCAAGATTTCCATGTTATTAACTGCCATTCCTGGTTAAAACTTTACACCTCTTTAAACAGTCAAGCAGAACCCTCATCTATTCAGAATTAACAGTAAAATGAATGCCATCAGTCTCTCAATGATTTACATGCTCCATCAATGCCATGAAATTAGCTACTTCGTCAAACCTGCTGTTGAAATATATCCAGACAATCCACATAGATATTGAATTGTGACCTGTGGTGTGCAAATTTGATGCATGAGGGGACTGGTGAGGGGACAATTTATGGAGCTTTCCAGAATGCCCTCAACCCATTTTCCCAGAGTGCCCTCGTAAAAACCATCATTCAATTATTCTATGGTAGTACTTGTTGACACCATGGCAGTCAAAGCTAAGGTAATCCTCCTTTCCAATAGGAGCCTTCATGGCAGCACAATAGTACGTTTGCCGTGCATTGAGTGAGTTAGGCAGCTTCAGTCATAATGGAAGCATAAAAATGTGCTCTTGTACAACATATGAATGGATTTCTTCCATAGATATGGAAATGTAAATTCCTTCTCGTACACATGCACAAGAATGGTATGCTCCCACAATGAAGAACTTAAGAAGACGTCATTGATCGTCTTATTTATAAGACTTCATGTTCTGAGATTTCTGATCCAAGAAAACTAGTGTATTAAGCTAGTAATTCTGCATCGATGCATATACATAATTTCATATCCAGTGATAATATGCAGGACTGTGTTTTAATAAGGTATGCATTATTAATGAAGGTGCAATTACACCCAAGCAAGCCGCAGGTCTTTAGTAAAGAGGTATGCGTGTAGGGAATGTATTTCATTAAGTTAACAATCAGTGGTTAAGTCAACCAAAGGTAACAGTCACCATAAAGGAGACGCCACTTTTTAGGAGGGAACATGACTATAGGAAGAACATTCTATTGCTAAAGATATAATTCTAACTATGTTACGTTTCTTAATTTGATTGAACTCGTGTTTTTAGGGCAGGATTTAGGATCATCCCAAAAAGGGGTCATACAATTGGAATCAGAGAATTGTTCCTACCAGCCTGAGGGACGAAAGATAGTTGATGCAACTTAGCCAAAGAGCTCAAAGGGACTTGGAGAGGGAAAAAAAGAAACTTGCATCCACCTATAACTCCATTCAAAACAATACAATGGGAAATGAATTGAGGGCTTTCATGGAGCACAACGAACAAACAACTCAAGCTCTCATGGAGCACAATGAGAAAACAGCAAAACTAATTCTTCAAACCCTCCAAAATATGAGCAGCACTTTCAGTAATCCATAAGTAGGAGATATTTTCCACAGCAAGTCAAATTGTGATATTGCTATTAGGATTCAACTGTGTAGTTTTCGAGTCAAACTCATTGACCCATGTATGAGTAGTGGTTCACAAGAACCCATCTCTCGTGAGAATGAATGGAACACTTAGCACTCATTGCATCTAGGTGAAGCTTAAGGGGCTTTCTAATGAATGGTTCATAAGGCACAACACTTGTTGAAGGTTTTGCAAATGGGGTTGCAAGCAAAGTGGTCTTAACCATGGAGGAAACTCCGTAGTTAAGCACGCTTGAGTTGGAGTAGTACTGGGATGGGCTACCTCCCAGGAAGTCCCAGTGATTCACCTCTATGAGCATCGCCTAGATGCAATGAGTGCTAAGTGTTCCATTCATTCTCATGAGAGATGGGTTCTTGTGAACCACTACTCATAAAACATGGGTCAATGACTTTGACTTGAAAACTACACAGTTGAATCCTGATAGCAATATTCCAATTTGACTTGTTGTGGGAAAATATCTCCTACTTATCAATTGATGAGCTTAAGGGTCTTTCTAATGAATAGTTCATAAGGCACAACACTTGCTGAAGGTTTTGCAAATGGGGTTGCAAGCAAAGTGGTCTTAACCACGGGGAAAACTCCGTAGTTAAGCACGCTTGAGCTGGAGTAGTATTGGGATGGGTGACCTCCCGGGAAGTCCCATTGCTTCACCTTTGTGAGCATCACCTAGATGCAATGAGTGCCTAAATGTTCCATTCATTCTCATAAGATATGAGTTCTTGTGAACCACTACTCATGAGACATGGGTCAATGACTTTGACTTGAAACTACACAGTTGAACCCTGAGAGCAATTTCACACTTTTAGTAATCTTCAACCCAATCAAACTAATGGTAGGGATGCCAATTCTAATCATTCTGAAAATGATAGAACTCCACTACTAAGGTCAACACCGAGAATAGCTAGACCCTCCTTCATACCTAGAGCAGGGCCAACTAGAGAAGTAGAAGAAACTAATGCACCAAATCATAACTTAGAGATGCTTGCCAAATCATATTCAAGACTTGACCCCAAAACTAGGAGAAACATTCTATTTAGAGAATTTTGCGAGGCCATATCAAGAATTAACCCTAGAAGGGAAAGAGCTCAATCCAATAAAATCTTACATCATAAAGTAGGCAAAATAACTCTTCCTAATACAAACCAAGCTCTCATGGAGCACAATGAGAAAACAGCAAAACTAATTCTTCAACCCTCCATAAAATAATGAATGGTCATTCTTTTCAGCTCAATATCTGTGTATTTTGCATTGCCCAAGGATGTACAAGTGTATTCACCAACTAAAATAGGGAAATGTATTCCTATCTTATGCTTACTTGAAAATAAATTGTGGATCTTAGACAATTGTTAGCAAACCTATATCCCATTTCTCACTTGCCTAATTAGGTAGCTTGTATGAGACTCTACTAATCCACACACTCAAATGTAGGTGATGGCCAACGATTGGATAAACCAATTGCAACATGGTCCAACTACTGTGATTGCTTCCATTGAGAGGCATTTGAAGAGATCATTTTCAAACATTTTGTTACTTTAGAAAAGAAAGATAAACCAATCGCCACATGGTGCAACTACTGTGATTGCTTCGATTGAGAGGCATTTGTTGAGATCATTTTCAAACTTTTTGTTACTTTAGAAAAGAAAGGCGTCATTAACACCCCTTAAGTGTTCCATACTTGCATTCAACTCACGTGTGGAAAGAATGCAAAGATTTATTGTTGGCAAGAGGCCATGACACGAATTCTCTCCACAATAAGGAAGATTGTTCTTTTAGCGAGGGAGTAGACAAGATATGAAGTCATGTAGAAGTGTTTAGATTGCCTCAATTCACAAACCGACGATGAATGTGATTACAAATCAATGCCCCCAATCGATATGTCTTTTTTTGTCAATGATGATTAGGATGAACTAATAAATCTATGTTTGAAATTCTCATGTTGCAAGTTACCTAATGTGTTGTTTAGCACAATGATCATGTAACTAACTGTTGACCTGTTCAGCCTACCATTAATCCTCTAGATTAATCTTATCATGGGAGCAACAAATGGAGCAAGTCTCTTGAGCTGATTAGTCAGAATGCTTCACGACTGAGATTTCAGCAAGACATACCTCATGTTTCACCGAAATTGTCATGCAAGGCTCTACAGTGATCTAAGGTGTGATTTTAGTAAGGCATGTGTATGGTCTCACCGAAATCCCAAGCGGTTTACTCATCGGGCTGAGGGTACAAATTTTGGGGTAACAGGTCTCAAGTTTCGTTGATGAGGTATTTCAGGGTGAGTCTTACTGATTTATATGTTCATCGGGGCATCGGAAGTGAAAAATAATCGCAGTCTGATAAGGCTTGTTACGCCAATGACTCCATCAGCGAAGGTTTTGTTGATATCATTTGTCATTGCACCAAAAGATCGAACTATCAATGCCTGATACAAAAGCCAGATTTAACCCGATCCACGGGAGGCAGTTAAGCCATGTCACTAATCTCCAAGGAGGTGTTGACCACCAAGTCAATAATCTCCCCCTCAGCACCGACTGAGCCTTTAGCACCCACTGAAGGGAGACTCGAACCCATGCCCCAAGGCTCTGATACCAATTGTTGAAATCATTTGTCGTTGCACCAAAAGCTCAAACTATCAATGCCCGATACAAACGCCAGATTTAACCTGATCCACGGGAGACAGTTAAGCCATGTCACTAATCCCCAAGGAGGTGCTGACCACAAAGTCAACAAGTTTCACCGATGAGGTTTGCAAAGTACATCTTGACAATGGCATAGACAGATGTCTTGACAAAGGCATCGACGGAGGTCTTGACAATGGCATCGACGAAGGTCTTGCTGATGGGTCGTTTATGCAGTTCACCGCAAGGACAAAGGATTTGACATCGGAGGAACAGTCTATGGTACATTTTAAATACCAAAAGAATGCAAAGGATTCATCAACAGGGCTTCCTAAGTGTTTCCCCGATGTTTAATAGCTTTTGATCACAAATTGATTCGCCCAGCAGAGGAGTTCGATCATCGGGGAGACCTTCCCTAATAGTCAAAACAGTCATTTTGGGCACCAAAGAACACATAGGGCTCATCGAGGAGACTCTCGCCAACAAAAAATGAACAGAGCATTAATGCTCTCAGCTACACCCATCGACCTGTCCGCTCTAGTCGACCTATTCCATGGGGCCATTACTGTCCCTTTGGTTTCGATCTGATTCTCCACACCGCTTCATGGTCATTTATGGTTGCAAACGACTCGAGATCAGATTTTCACGTTGACATAGGACAAGGCGTGAAGACTTTGAGTCCATAGTTATTTTTGGGGGTCATTTCTGATTGCAGGGAACATTCTTTTGTTGCAGGGCCATTCATTTCGACCCTCTTTCTGTCACTTCTGGGTATTCTACTTGCTTGGAGATCAGATTTCTTCTAATCTGATCTGTTCTTTCTGTAACTCGACCCTAGTTGGGGGTTTGAACTCCAGTGATCGATCTGAGTTATGCCAGCTCTTTAAAAGGCAAGTTTTTGTACATATTTTGGGTTCTCTTTTGTTCACTTGCAGTAGCTATGCTCTGTAATTGTTTCCTTTTGCCTTACATGAATGAAATTCTATGTTTTGCCTCTTCTTGCATTATGATATCTTGTGCATGCTATTTTGCCTTGTGTTTGAATGCCTCTTTCTTTGTTCCTAGCTTGTATATTGTGTTAAAATTGCTTATAGTTGTTGTCTTGGGAATATATATCTTTCCTAGTAGCAACGGATAAGTTCTAGCCTGTATGTATGTCTTTGGGATAGAATTAGACTTAAGAATTGTGTATTTTGGGGTTTTATTGATGTTAAGCGCAGTCATAGGCAGGGAGAGTAACCATAATCAATCTGGTGCATCATCTCATTTCCCCTTTAGCATCTCCTCCCTTTTTCCTTAAAAGTAGTAGTTTAGGTGCAGCCAGATTGTAAAGGAAGTCGGCCGTCTCCGGAGACTCAATCTCACATTTCAAGTCCCACACTTGGAGATTGTTTCCATGTTTCACAAGGTTGCCTAGGTCGCTAACCACCACCTAAGCCCATGTGCATACTTTTGTGACAACACTAACCTCTTCCACAAAATCACTCCTTACCAAGGCAAGGTGTAAGGCAATCTTTTTATACTATCCCTCTAAAACTTCATCCAATGTTTGTTGACTAACATCAGCATGAACTTTCCAATGTTGCCTTGCATCACCATTATTATTTCTTTATATTCTCATGACATAGGATCTCCAACATGTCATCTATGTACTTTGGCATTAATTGTAGTAGTAACTCATTTGTGAAATTCATATTTGTCTTTTATCAAGGTCATGGTATTGTGCGCATTGCATGACTGAATCTAGGAATTAAATTGAGGTAGGGAATGTAGCAACTTGGATAAGCCCACTTGCATGAATACACCTAGCTGTGTGGTATTATCTTGTTCATTCTTACATAAATATCTTTCATATCCACATGTTCTATGTCAATGTGTGAAACTTAACAAATTTCAATCTCTATCTTGGAAAGGGGAGAGACTAATTGGAATTCATATCTCATTTCTATTTACAAATGGGAGGTAGACATCAAATGTATTCAGAGGGACATATGAGTTGTTACCCTGTTTGCATTGTGAAACTAATTAAATGTAAGAGATGTTGGACTTTAGGAAAGTGTTTGTAGTGTTTTTCTAAATCACGAAATTTAGAGATGTGTGAGCAATTGAAAACTCACCCCCTAATGGCTAAGCGGGAATCTAGAGTCCACTAGTAATTCTATCGAAATTGTGAAGTTGCACAGGAGTTCCAATTCCCCCAACAGTAGTGTCTTCAGAGATCCAGAGATTGCAGACAACTTCACAAAAATTCCAAGGTTGAAAAGTGTCTCTCTCCATTTTCCTAATTCTCCATTTAGAATTTTGAGAATGCAAGTGAGGCAAAACTTTTTGCCTTGAGAAAATAGCCAGACTTTTGAAGGTGCAGAAGTTGTTTGAAACCCTGAAGCTGCAAATGGAGCTGAAATTTATGTCAAGCAAAGGATAAGTTCGACCTTATCCATTGAACAATCAAGGTTTTTCAATGCGCCAGGCCAAGGTTTTGAAAGCAAACTTAGTGAAGAAAAAAGACACAACAAGAAGTAAAAACTTTGCCAAATGGAAGGAATGAGAAAGGTGTAAGCAAAACAATGATTTTGCACTTTAAGAGTTAGTGTTTGTAAGCAAGAGAAAGGCAACAAGGGAAGAACTAGATCTACAAGCATAAGAGAGTTTAAATGAAATGGACCATGAAGTAGGCTAACAAAGCATAAAATCAGAGTTTGAGGATGCACTTTAGGGTTTGCAAGCTTGGCCATTAATAGAGAACAACAAATGAGCTTTTGGCCAAAGCGTAGCTAGTAATTTACATTTAGTGCAAAACCTCAAGGGACAATCTGCAAACTTTAGTGGCTTCTATTAGTTTTAGGTTTAGTTAGGTCTCATGTAGCTTCCCCTTCTAATTTGAAAGGTGACAACACAAAACATAACATTGAATACAGTAAAACACCAACATAATATTTAAATTTTATTAATTAAAATATTATATTTTCCTCTTCTCAAACTTGACATCTATTCAATGTCTTATTTATATAATTCACAATTTTTTATTTTTAGCAAATTGCATACAAATACCTCCAAGAACCCAACTTCTATTTTTCTAAATGTTGTAAACTTGTACCAATACCTTTACCTTTTTCTCATACCAAACTCGGGGCAACATTGGAGTAGTAACATTATCAAATATGGAAGATGAATTCACAATTATTTCAAAGAGTCTTATAAAGGCACATCTTTTAACTTAAACTACCCAACCACCTCATGGGATGTAACCATAGAAACGAGATCGGACTCGGTGTGGACTCAGCAAGGCTGACTCAACTCGGGACTTAGCAAAAAATCGGCAAGACTTGGTAGGACTCAGCAAAGACTCGGAAAAAAACCAGTTTCTAGTGAGTCTCGCCTAGGAACTCATCTAGGGTCACTCGGATCGGAACTCACCAGAACTCGGACAGCCCTACAGAGTCTTGGAACTATGGATGTAACTACCTAAAACTAACATAACAATAATATGACTCGACATAAAACAACAAATGAAAAAATAAAAGATTATAACATTTTAGGCTAATTAATATGACTTAACATAAAACAACAGAAGGAGAAATAAAAAGATTGTAACTTATTAGGCTAAGAGGGGTGTCTCACGCGTGGAATGCATGCCCTAGAAGATACACAGGTCAATACTTTCACCCGCAAATTTCTGGATGTTGGACTTTATTTGAAGTGAATATTTTTCACCATTGGTCAAAGATAATAAATGCTAACTTTTTAAAGTCAACTCAATTAGTTTAATTCTATAATGTTTATCAGCTCAATGAACAACGTTGTATAATAGCTGGGGTTGAAAATTCTAACATACATGCAGACATTGCCCCATTGCATATTTAAAACAATATATTTGAAGTGTTACAATGAGTAACGGTGAAAATGAAACCATTTTGAGATGAATAAAATTAGAGCTATTATGGCTAACTTAACAGTGCTTGATAAATATAAACTATCGTGGAAGATTGTAAGACAAAAGTATCAAAATAAAATTATAAAAATGAAATTCTGATGAAATTAAAAAATTCACTTGACTTGGGTTCTGATTATGCCTCCTTTACTGCTTTTATGTTGACTTAGCCTAACATGCAAGGTATAACATAATGGAAAAATGGAAAAAAAAAGGACATGTATTAACCTCGTATTCTCCCATTTGCTCTCACATGTACATCATCTGGGAAAACCTTATCCAGAACACCCCTAAGAACTGCCTGCAAACAAAGAGAGAGCCAACAAGAAAATGAGCTGTGAAACATTGAAATCTTGGTCAAAATTTCCTGCCAGACAAAACTGAAAAGCAAAGACTTTTTTCCCGAATTACTGGCATTAAGAGGTTGCTATATGGTTGCAAAAGGAGCATTCTTGAAGAGCTTAATGGATGTACGAAAACTTATCAGTTTTCAAGGCAGAATATAATATGAAGCTCCTCATGCTAATATATACAATCTGTTACTAAAAGAGGTTGGGCCTTTGAATTAAATATAAATTCTAAGATTAACTATATCTCATGTTCTCGAATCATGCCAATGGCACCAAACATTGAGAATAAGAAAACAAGACTCTTACTCCCAGCCGGAAAGCAGTCCCATTGAGGCGGCAATCCTCTGCTAGCTCCTTGGTTGCCTTCAGGGCATCTTGCATGCTAGCTCCAGATGCAATCACGGCACAAACAATTGCACCGGCTGATGAACCTGCCAATGGTGTGTTCTCCTAAAAACACACAAGAAGATGATAAATACATGAATGATATCATGGATCACCATAAGCCCAACTCAAACAAAACCTAATCTGAACAGAAGCAATTTCCTGGCAGGTAGCTCATGAAGGAAGAAAATCAATACTCCAACCGATTAAGCTCGACTTCGTAATCAACCCCAAAATCAAGATTGAAGAAAACACAACTAAACAGAGACCACTTCATGGCTGGCAAACTCTGGATAGAAGAAATTAAATCTCCTGTAATTTCATTGAAAATAGACATGTTCATGAACTCCAAAACCCAAATAATAAATAAAAGAATCATTAAACAGTAGTTAGTATCTAAAATAAAGAAAATTCTATTCCAACAATTTCATCATATCTCTAAACATTTCCATTGAGTCCAGACTCCAAGTGCAAAAGCAAAAAGTACGAAGGAGAGGCAAGATATCAGTTGATAATCTCTCAACAAAAGAAGATAAGACTCCCATAAAACCAAAAAGCTAGTCATTTCCATTAACTTCAGAACCTAAATGGGGAAGAAAAACAAGCCTAAACAGAAGAACCAACGAGTTATATAATCCTAGAAAGGGAAAAATAAAGCACTCCACTGGTTTCATCATAATTGAAACAGAACAAGGTTATCCAATGGTAACCTTTAAAGGGAGGAAAATAAATTAACCAATAAATTCATATATAAAAATTTTTATCAACTCAAAAACTAATAGCTAAGAAAAACTAGACAGAAGTTCTCACAATTTTACTCCTGAAAAGAAGAAAATATGACTCCAACAAGATTCGTGACCTCTCAATGTAACACCAATTCCAAAAACAAACCTTCAAGAAAAACTAAGAAAGAAAAATTACCAGAAAAATGTTTCAGAAAAAGAACTAAACCTATGTTACACAGTGTTTTGGGGACGGGGACGGGGGAAGCGTTTCGGGGATGTTTCCTAGAGGACCAAAAATAGGGAACCGCAGGGGATGGCAGTGTACAAATTTTTAAATATATATATATATATATATATATATATATATATATGAATTTTTCAAAATATATTAACTATTATATGTTTTTTTTGTTTATATTACTTTTCATGACAACATTTATGATGAAATCAGAAAATGTCCTGTCTGAGACAAAAAAATAAGCCTGCAACTCCAACACTTTGATACATGCATGAAACATAGATTCAACTTGGTGCCAGCTTAAACCATTAGCTAATGTCAAAACCCACTTGGATTTGTTTCCACTTTGCTCTCTTAAGAAAATCATTGAATTGTGTTAGTGTTTAAAATGTTCCACAGCATTTCAGGGACAGGGACAGGGACAGGTGGACAGCAGGGGACGCGTTTCCGGGACATTTCCTAGATGGCCAAAAATAGGGGACAGGTCCCCATGTAACATAGAACTAAACAAATTCATTCCTTCCAAAAATTTTCACCAAATTCAAAACCAAAATTCAGAAAGGAAAGATTAAAAAAGCATGTTACCATCTAAATACCAATCTAAACACTCTTCATAGGAGGAAAGAAATTAATAGCCCAATAAAATGATTACATCTGAACATTCGTATCTACTGTAGAATGCACATTCCACAAGATAAAATCAAAAATCAAAAGAAGCAAACCTTCAGTGGGTAATCCTTGAAAGAAACTGACACTCCGAAATATTTCTCTCATCTAAACATTATCATCAACTACAAAACCCAAATTCAAACTAACCAAAACTTTAGAAAGAGATCTGACAGATATCTCTCCAGAGAAGAAAAAAACATTTCCACTCAAACATTGTGTCAAACATTTCCTTGAGCCCCAAAACACAAAGTCAGGACAAAATATGTTTAAACGGAAGTAAACCGTCAACAATCTCAGAAAAAAAAAACAATTCAATAGTTGTCAGTTGTCAAAGATTTTGCAGAGTTGTCAAAGATCCAGCACCCAATATCAAGAAAAACCAAACAGAAGAAACCGTGATATACAATCTCTGAAAATAAATTATAATCAAATCACAACATCTAAATTTTTTACCAATTAATGCCAAAATTGAAAGGGATGAAAATTTAATCAACTAGGACCCATGGGTAGTCTCTCAAAAGAAGAAATAAACAACACCAAAGTGCACATACATCTTGACATTGTCTTCAAGCCCAAGACCCAAATTAAACTCAAAGTTTTAATTTTTAAAATGCAAAAAAAAAGATTAATTAAGGACAAGTTAAAATCAGTATCTCCTCTAAGCGGTTTTAGTGTAATCAATTGCATGATAAGTCACAAGGTTTGAATTCAAATTCGTTTTCAGCGACAACAAAATTTAGGTGAAGTTCAGCATGGGAAAAAAAATTGCATTAAATTCACCTTATATAAATTTAATACTTTTAAAATATAAGTAATATATCCACAAAATTATCAAAAAAGTATAACATTGCTACATGTATTTGAAATCATTCTAAAAGATGACACATTTATAAAATAAAAACCATAAGAATATGTGAAATCACGATTGTGAAGATGTTCTCTGTCAAACAGGTACAATCAAGAGTCGAGACTTTAGAATTCCAAAAATGCTCAAAGTCATCAACAGCCTTGGCTCATATTATGCAGCATTATCATCATTACTCAATTGATCATCAAGAGTCAGGCCAATCTGCAGCGAGAGCTGCTATGTCTTATGGAATTTGTTGTTGTGAAGAAAATGTGGAGTCATTTGCTGTTTTGTTCATGAACAAATTTTAAATTGCTGCAAATGTAGACAAGATCTCCCAACTTTCTGAACAACAAATTGTTCCTCTTTTTGGAATGGATGTGATCAAAGCAACTCTGGTTCCTCTCACAAGCTAATGAACTTGCTCGTCGAATCAATATTCAAATAGAAAAAGAATCAGTACACATAGCCTATCTTAAATTCTTCATAGGTTTATAATAGTTTGAGGCACCCCACCAAAACACTATTAAGCTTCCAGTTGCACATATTTCCCGTCCTCGGGACATTAATTGTAATAAGAGAATTGCCTTCCTGAAATATTATTTTGAATCCCCTCCTCAAGCCTTCATCCAACCCATGCCATACTGCTGCAATTTTGCTTTGTTATTGGTGCCTTCCAGCAGCAAGGTACTAAATTTTGCAATCACCACTTTGTCTCCATTTATGAAAATGCAATCGGCCCCTAACAAGAGGTACCCCACGAGGCATCATCAAAATTCATTTTAATCCAACCACTCTGCAATGGAGACCAAGATGCCTTTAGTCTAGCTATCCTAGTGAAATTAACCCCACCACCCCAATTCAGGTAATTGTGCATTGACACAACAAGATCAAGTTTGTGGTTGTTTGGTGGTGTTGTCTTTTAGTTTTAGGCAAGGTTACCCGGAGACGGGGAGACTTTGAGGTCTTCGGTACCGGTAGGCCTATTTTTCAAAAATAGGAGACAGGGGTACTTGGAGATGGCAATTTTTTTTATTAATACAATTTAATAATTTTTAAGAAATGCCATAGATTCATAACATAGTGCTTTGAAAACAAGAACAATGGAAAGTTATAAGTATGAAGTTATGAACATTGAACATTAAAAGTTTAAAGAGTCAAAGACTAATACTAAATAGTAATGTCACATTAATATAGAGTCAAATAGTTCAAAAGTTCAAAACTCTTATAGCATATCTCATAGTCATATCTGATTTCTGAATATCACATATGATCATCATCATATCAATAATCAGATTAATAATTGCTGAGATTATCATTATATATTGAAATTTGAAATTCAAAAATATATAGTTTGATGCTAAATCACTGATATGCAAACAAAAAACTCAAAACTGTAAACAAAAATCAGAAATCTATCTATCTCATCTAATTCACAAGGCTGTGATCATCCATCTCAAGGTCTTCAACTATGATGTTGTCCAGAAACTCATCACTCTCCAACTCAGGTTCCTCTGATGGTAGTATAACTAGGGGCAATTCATTAAGGCCATCTGGTTCA
>MU227808.1:2731607-2744055 GCA_018584345.1 Thuja plicata | reverse complement strand
TCCAGAAACTCATCACTCTCCAACTCAGGTTCCTCTGATGGTAGTATAACTAGGGGCAATTCATTAAGGCCATCTGGTTCAACTGCTTCTTCCACCATGATTGCAGCATATCCATCATGTGCAATTTAGTCCCATTTTGCTGAAGCACCCTCCATATATGTAGGATCAACACGAGACAGAAGGTGAAGTGTGCTATGAATGTACACAGGTTCTCTGCTTTCTTTGACCCCAATCGGTTCCTCTTCAATGAATGAATAGAACCATAAATACTCCAATTCCTCCCACTAGCTGAAGAACTAGCCACTTGTGAGAGAAATCTTATTGCAAATTATTGCAACTCGGAAGTATCACCTCCATGGTTCCACCACCATTCTATAGGGTCTTTCTTTGTTCGCATATCATATAAAGCTTCTATTGATGTAAAATCACCTTGCCCACGTGAAAACTTATTCCGTTGACTCCTTATAACTGAAGCCTCTTCACCTCGACCATAAATCTTTTTTATTGCAGCCAAAATCCCCTTATTACCTCTCTATCCTCATGTGGAGCCCTCTTCTGGTCTCTTTTGTATTATGCCATTTAGGATTTAAGGCATATGCAACACAATGAAGGGGTGTGCTCAATTTATTCCATCTTCCATGTATTTTTTCTTCTATCAAAGGATATAAAGAAGGATCTCTAGCATCTGTTATTGTCTTGATTCTTCACACATGGAATCATTTATTTATTTGAATTTTGTCTATTTAATATTTATTAAAAATGTTAAATCATAAATGACCTTGGTAAAAAAACATTCAAATAAGGGTCAAAATCGTAGAATGACTTAATCTTGTTTTTTAAATTTGTTTTTTAATTAGGAGACGTGGGGGAGACTTCATTTTTTGGAATCGGAGACTTCAATTCTTCAGGAGACTTCGCCATGAAGTCTCCGGCCATTTTTGAAGTCTCCAGAGACACAAAAAGTCTCTGAGATGCGTCTGGAGGGGGGGAGACGGGTCTCCGAGTAACACTGGTTTTAGGAGGTTGTTCTTATTTCCTAGATGCTTATTTGATTCCTTAACTATGGTACTTGTTTGTCAATATTTTTGGCAAATTGTGAAATGAAAATCAGTTGTTTTAAACAAAGGAGAGGAATAGTCCTTATGCAGAAGATTACAAAAGATCTTTCCACAATAGAAACAATCGAGAACTAAAGACAAAAAAGGAAGTTACTTAAACTAATTGACTGGCCTGCGGAATAGAAAGTTACTAAGTAAACTACTTAAATGACTTAAATGACCATAATAAGGTAAACATTACAATATTACTTTAATAAATTGGATTTGCAGCTGATTTGATGTTTGTCTTGAGATTTACAAGTTATTTTCTTGGTTATCTCAGTTTGCAAGTTAGTGATGTGATGATGAGTTTATTAAAGTAATAGTTATATTCTTAATGGTTATCTATTTTATCTCTTGTAAATATATTGTAAATATTATAATCTTTCTAATATTTAGTCTTCTATGTTAGAATAGAATGTTTCTATTCTTTGCGATTGTTTCCCAAGGAAACATCGCCTATTCATTTGTATATATGGATCTTTTGATCTTGTTAATATATCAAGTTTTTTACCACAATATTGTATCAGACCGGGATGTTATATTTTTTTTAAAAATTTCGTTATTCCTAAAAAATTTCCTTTGGATTTTTTTAGAGAATTTTTTCAAAAAAGTGGGTTTGTTCTAAGGAATTTTTTTCCTATCCGCATTTGTTCTCTGCAACCCGCGCATGGCTTTTTGAGTCATCGGTTCATTTTTTCAAGGATTCTCGGTCACGTTCTAGAGAGTTTTTCTCTGCAACTCGTGGTCGTTCTTGCACTTGAGAGGCGAAGGTCCTGTTTGAGTGTTGGTCGAGCCTTGGCCGTTGACGGTCTTCTGTCTGCTCCCGCACGAAGACACCCCTCAAACCCGCGCGACTTCTTCTGGTCGTTATTTCTCACGTCCTTTTTTGATGCCATTCTGGAATCTGCTCGCGTTTGGAATCTTCTTGCAGCCATTACGACCTCCATCACAGTCGTTTCTGCTAAAAATGGCGCTTTTTTCCCAATTTTCTGCACATTCACCATTTTTTTGGTGCTTCCAGCTGCGACCTAGGGTTTTGTTCAAAAACCCTAATTTTTGGGCCCGAAATTTTTTTTCGATCTTAGATTCTTGGGTTTTTCGAGAGCTCAACTGGGTTGTCATCCGTTTTTCTAGGTGCCTCGATTTTTGAGCCAACGAATCCAAAATCTGACAACATATTCCTTCTGGGTTTTTCGAGCTCTATTCTAGGTTTCACTTCCTTTTTCCTAGGTCTTCCAACATTTCACCTCGAAGTACGTGCCTTCTCAGTTCTTCACGTTTTTCATTGAAATTTGTGCCATGGCATCAGTCACCAGTCTTCTGCTCAAGGAAAATCAGAAGTTAAATGGTCGGAATTATAGCACGTGGAAGCAGCAGATGCTAACCATCTTCGAATATCGCGACAACGATCAAATGGTTCTTTGGATTAGTACATTTTCACCTTGGCTTGTTCCTCTTCTTCCATAGGTGGCATGTTGGAGGATAATAGGATTCCTTGCTTAAGAGAGAGGACATCTTTGATGTTGTTGTAGGGATCTTGATGGAGCACAAGTGCTTTGTGGAGATTCAAATGGTTTCATGGAGATTCTTGTGGTTTCACGTAAGGTTTTGATGATATACTTCATTGATTGACCCTTGTGCAATGTATACGAAAGGGAGAATTTTAGGATTAAGTGTTGCAAACCTTGCATAACCTTGGTTTAGTTTTAATTATGTAAAATAAATATTAGTTTGCGGTGATCCTAGGTGGTGTGTTTAGTCACATTATATATTTATTTGGGGCCACTTGTAAAGTTGTAGGTAACATTGGATTAGACATTTTATGTGGGTTGCATATGGGAAAATATTTAATGTTTGGGACTTGGTACCAAAAAGTAAATGTGGGATCAATGGTTTTGGACTCATGATTTTGAGGCACATAGTTTTACCTTACCTCTTTGATTGTATTTGTGTGAGCTTGAGTCTATAAAAGCAAACTCATGTTTAGTGATTTAGGTCGGCTAGTTGGGATTTCGCATTGGTTGTCGTTCTACTGAGTCTTCTTCTAAGGAGTGCATATGTAAAGCATGGCATGAGATGTGTGGCTTCATGCATGGACACATGGAGGATGCATTGGAGAGACTTGATGTTTTAGGAGTGTTCATAAAAGCTCTGTAAGTGTATTGTAATGTTTCCTTGCTGAATAATACATTGCGGGTGGATGGTCTTGGAGGCTGGGTTTTCCCCTCTTTGAAAGTTTTCCCTCAGTATATCTTGTGTTATCTTGGGGTTTGTCGTTGATCTTTGCATATGGTTATTCTATATACTTGCATGCAAGCTTTTCTCCCATGAAGTTATGCGAGAAATGGATTGATAATCCTAGTTGATTTTCCTAACAATCTAAAGAGTCATAATTCCTCATTGATTTTTCATTTTCCTAACAATCTAAAGAGTCATAATTGTACCGTGATAGATTATTTTGACAAGATGAAGTTTTACATGCTTTTAAATTTTTCATTTGATAAGATGTTAAATTTGATCATACCATGGTAAGATTAGTTTGACTAGATGAGGGTTTACATGCTTTTAAATTTCTCATTTGAAGAGATGTTATATTTGATAGGGCAACACATTGCAGATACCCAAAAATGCACACCGTCAAGATGATTCTAATTTTCTACAAATTTCCCACTATCTTATTCTAACGGTGATGAGGATGAGTCATCTTCTAATGGTGATGAAGATGAGTCATCTGAGATGAAAGACCAAGATCCTTCTTTGGTCACTATAGAGGAGATTGCTTCAATTGGATGTATTAGAAATTGATAAGGCACATTCAGGTTGTAGAGCTCAGGATGAGGAGATTCCTGCATAGGAAAACCATTTAAAAATGCTCTGATTCATTCAGGTTGTAGGGCTCAGGATGAGGAGATTCCTGCATAGGAGAACCATTTAAAGAATGCTCCGATTCACAAAGAAACTCTAACATAAGGGAGTTTTGAAGGTGATATTACCAACCAAGAGAGCTCTAGCCCTAGAAAAAGGTTATGATCCTCCTACATGGGCTGCTCAAACTCTTGAGATTCTAAGAATGATAGAAGGGTTGAGACTCACAATTGGTAGACTCAAAGTGAATATAACAGGCTAACTATGAAATTATCCTCCCAGTTCTAGGGTAATGAAAACTTCTGGTCCACATTTCTACAAAGAAGCCAAGGGATAGTGGGAGGAGGCAGCAAAGGAGAACAACTCACTAATGAAGTAGAAGACTTTGGAGCTAGTACACAATCCACATACAAAGAACATTGCTAACTGTAAGTACATTTATAAAAAAATTCAATTCTGATGGTTCTCTGGAGAGATATAATGCATGCTTATTAGCTAAAAGCTATTCATAGTAGGAGAAGATTGATTATTGGCATACTTGTTCAACTGCATCTATTTCTAAGATAGAGTCAGCTCACTCTAATCTTGCTCTTACAACAGAATTTGGAGGGGAGGCAGAACAAATGATGTTAAATATGCCTTCTTCAATGGGGTTTTAAAGTAAGAAGCCCATATGGCAAAGCCAAAAAGGTTCATACAACATGATGGAGACATTATGCTTATCTGTAGGTTTCAGATGTTTTAATAGGATTAAAGCAAGCACCTAGTTTATGGTATGAGATGATTGGCAAGTTAATTCTTTATGTCACATTATAATATAGGCACATTGATAGTCATACATACTCACAATGGCACTTTATGTCTTTGATATACTATTTCTTTAATGCGCAATATCTTGTGTGTGTTTTTCATTGTATTTCATGTATATTTCATTTGGTAATCATGTCGAATATAATACTTAAGCATCAACGAAACTTATTGTCTTTGTTTCAGTCAAAAAGAAAATCCCTTTTTAAGTTACTGGGTTCTTTTCTACCCTACTACTATTCTAAGTAATAAGATGCAAATTTGAAGTTCCTTTAAGCTAATTTGATAATCTATAGACATAAACTGATACAATCAAAACCATGTAATTGGCCTGCACTCTCTGATAGTACAGCATAAATACTAATACATTGGTATTTAGCCCTCACTTTGAAGAGTCCAAAATTAATGGTCCATTAAATTCATTATTTTGGGATAATAGTTACAACTCCAAAAGCAAAATTTAATAAAAAACATGGACACAGTAATCAAGAGCTGAATTTTACATGATAAAACATGGATGCAAATATTTGAAATGTTAAACATGTTATAACTTTTAGATTTCCACATGTAAGTATTTCAAATTTTTTTAAGTTACAAAATAAAATGACTAAGTTAGGCATGATCTACGGCATTTTTTCAACGTTTAAGACTATATATTAGAGAGATTTTAAACTTATTGTAAACCTTGACGGGCTCCCATTTGATATAGCTGTAGACTTGAGAAGTAGAATTCAAAATAAACCACAAACTTTTGGTCCAGAGAGCTAAGTGTTCTCACTAGCAATTTGGTTATATCGATCAGAAACTTACCTCTAATTTAAAATCTCGGAGCAATAATGATCTTTGGGCCTTGACAGTCATCATTCTTTAAGTCTTAACCCTACTCATCGTTTTATTCAACCTATCATGTATGTTATTTAAAATGGCCTTACTATCACTCTAATTTCTAGATTTTAGTTAATTCATGATTTCAGAGACAAGGCTCAAGGAAAATTCAAATTTAAATTTTTTGTGCAAGACACTCATTCTGCATATTAGTAAGTCCATTGAACTAATATGGAAAGGCCTTAATGGCTTAATGTTTTACCACACATATATATCCATTTCGTCGTGGTTTCTTCCATAAAAGCTTTATTATCCGGCAGTTTCATACCTTTGACGAAGAATAACTTTGCCAGAGATGCTTCAGTAAAATCTCTTAAAGGGCTTACATGGAGTTTATGAATTTATATCGATGTAGCTTTATAATGGTTCCATTTGGATAGACAGTTAAATTTGCATAGAACGTTATAAAAATTGACAAACATACGTAAATTGAAAGGTGTTGAATGGAATGAGTTGGAGGGATACAATATAGGTGCTTTCCAAGTAAATCCCCAGGTTTAAATTTTCCGAAAGAATTGAAATTGTCAAAAACAACACATCAACTCAGCAGGTGTTGTGCACCCCAACAGACCTGGTGCAAGTCCCAGGCGAATTTGAGTGGGCGCGAGGATGGTGGAAGTTCCAGTTTAAGTTTAAACCGTGGAAGAATTCAATAAAATGTGTTGAAGAGCTTATAACAATTTTGTTATTTTACGTTGATGTAGCTTCACAATGATTCCGCCTGGATAGACAATTAATAACTTCAATGTGCGTAAATGATACAGACAAAACGTTAAAAATTTGACTCAAGTGATACAACATAGGTGCTTTACAAGTACTTACATCCCCAGATTCAAATCCTCCAAAAAAAAGGTGTTAAAATCGGGGAAAACAGCAAATCCATCTCGGTGGATATGGTATACTCCAACAGACCAGGAGAAGTACCAGAGGAATTTGAATGGGTACAACGATGGGGAAGTTCCAGCTTGAACAGTGTGAGGCTAGGTGAAAGTCTCAGATGAATTAAACGGGGAGGAGCACAACACAAAATTTGAACAGTAGAGGTTACGTTAACCGTTAAAATGCCGGGTGAATTTGAGGGCAATAATATCTCAGCCAAAGGTGGCTTTCGAAAGGGGAAATTAATGGTAAATGGATTGTAGCGAAACAGCTATTGAATTTGAGAGAAGATACAGCTCGGCAATCATATATCAGCCGAAGGTGGCTCCGCAAGGGGAATATAATGGTAAAACAAGTACTTATTTACAAAGGCATAGGAAATTCTTTCCGTCATGAAACTTCCTATTCACTCAAACAGTGTGCAAATTCCAAACATACACTGAATGGCTTGGAGAAAGTGGAAAAACTAAAAAGCAGATTATGTTACCGTGATATATCCTTTCTCTATGAGACACTGTGCGACGCCCAGATGATAAGGAAACAATAAACCCGCGGCAGAGAAGCTGAAACCGGGGCTGGTAATCACGCGTCTTTCTCTCTCCGCCTCCACGTCCTTCTTCCTCTGCTCCCACAACACTGATGGATCAATTTCATCCTTGGTAACCGACGCTATTTCATCATCCTTCTCATTTTCATCCGTTTTAACAAACCTAAAAAGTCCCGAATTTTTCACCACATCTTCCAGTCCTCTCACAGACAAAATCACATTCTTCTGCTCAGATTTTCTGTTTTTCAACAACAGGGAAGCGATGTTGATGAAGAATTCACCCGTAGCAACGGCAAGCGACCTTTTCTCGTTCGCAATCTGTTCTCTCTCTTTCTCCTGAGTCCCTGCTGAGAATCGAACGCAGAACCTCTTCCCGCGCATGGGAAGCAACCCATTGGAGCTGGAAACCCTAAACCCCAGGGAATTCACTCTACTCTTGCTCACCAAATTCAAGTTGTGGAAAATTGAAGCAGCAGCCGGCGGTGCCATTGACACAACGGCTGTCACCATTATTATTTCTAGCCCTTACCTCCTGCGCTTCATGTTGTGCCACAGACAATCCAATTGGGCTTTGGGTTTGCCAAATGTGTATGCAGTGAAGATGCCGGGAATTGAACCTTTGACATCTTGCTTCCACGTGGCAGAGAACGAAGCTCACAAAGCCCACGCTTTCCTCTAGGTTAACTTGTGTGTCGCTTGCGTGTCAGTGCTTCATTTAATTAAAGCATGTGATGACGGTGCTAGATTCACAAGTTCGCTATCAAAGAGGGAGAATCAAAAAAAGATTCAATTTTCGCTTTGAATAGGGCACCCGTCCCATGTGGGGAGGCTTCACATCCATAATTAAAGATAGATACATTAAAAAAAAAATTTACGAGGTTAAACATAGTTTACAGGGCAACAAGGCAATCTAGGCTAACTTCAGTTCGGTTTGTTTCTTGTGCAAGCTGATGATGAGCTCACCTAACTTCTCAATGTACTCATCGCTGAATATGTTATGCCAAGAACTATCTGATATAGTATCCGCAAAATTATTTATGTTGTTCTTGTAGGCTTCACATTCTAAAATAAAGTGTTGTTCGGTTTCCACTTTCCCAGAGTTACAAAACATGCAAATTCTCTCTTCCCAAGCCTCCTTTGGCCTCTTCAAACGCTCAGTCTCACAGCAGAGTTGATCAGAGTTGGTTCTTCGCTGGGCAATAAAATGTTAGCTCTCCAAGAAATATTGGCGCTTATGTACACTTTTTGGAGTTGATCACATGCGAGGTTGAACTCATTGATATAATATATTTTCTTCCTTCCAATTCCATTTCCCCAATTTTTCTTGTAAAATTTCTCCATAACGAAGACCTTTATTTCTTTGTTATTTGTGGGGCACATATTGAATTGGATATTCTATTTCCTCATCCACTTGATGTTTTGTTGCATCAAGTCTTTTTTCATTTACACAAAGAATCATTAAAGACAATGTTAGGCCATCTATCTCTTTCCATTTTTTTTTATTCTTTTTAGATAGCTTATTAGGTGAACCATAGCTTAAATGAAATGAAATATAAATTTAAAGTATCTAGTCTAAGGCATTCAAGAGAGGAGGGGGAGGATTTTTTTTAATAGGACAAGATACAAAATTTTCCTTTTTAAAATTATAATTATTATTAGTCCTTATCATTAAGGCAGGAGCCTTATATTTTCACATGCATTAGTCTATTAATTCAAGTTTTCGGAATTGCAAAAGCCGTTTAACCTAAACTTCTTCCGCATTTTCCTATTAAAGTAAATTTTGGACTTTTTATTTCTCTTTTTTCATTGGCTAAGCTCATTTTTCCCAGTGGTATTTTTCTTTTTCCACTTGAAAAATTAGACGAAAAATCAGGACAGGTGACAGATGTCTTGTAAGGTTGGAATACATGGCAACCTGTAAGCCCACGTGCCTTGACTATGCTGAGCCATTTTGCATTCACAAACATCTGGGTCCTCTTCTTTGCCAAACAAAAAGTCCTTCAGATTTTACCCATTTCACAAGTCCCAAAGGAAATGTAGAGGGGTCATTCATTCTCATATTCGGGGCCAATTTGTCTAAGGTATTGTTTTCTTCTATTTTTGTAAAACTCTTCGTGGAAATTCTTGTTATCTATTATTCTCATTTTTCTACAAATATGTTTCCTTATGTTCTCTTGCATTGCATCCTAATGATGGATCATGGAGTGTGATCCGAAACGTTGATGATAAAAACTCTTACACAATCGAATCTAGAAAGTTTTATGCATTCATATGGATTGTGGAAATCTATATTAGATTTGATATTAAAATATATCCATTGAAATATAGGGAATGGATGATGAAGTAATTGAAACTAAGATTGAATAACATAGAACACGTACAACTAATAGACCTAAAGTTACATAATAGAAAAATAATGTATACTATTGTGGATAATAGACTCATGTCCTATATTCATACTAATAAATGATAATTAAGAAATCATAGATTATTAGAAACAAGTATGATAAGAAAACGTCAATATGAAAATTGAAATGAAATGAAATGGTTAGAAACAAATCTATAAATGAAACCCTAGCTTAATTAAAACCTAGCTCGATCAATCTCTATAGGAAGCATAAATCAAACCCTAGCTCGATCAAACCTTATAGGAAGCATGAACAAAGAAAACTTGGAAAGCAGCAATAATCCTATATGAGATAAAGGACGAAAAGGTCTACAAAAGACATTAGATTTGTAAATCTAAGGAAATATCATATGCAATATATACCTTTAATACATGTCAAGCTCATAAAAATTTAAAGAATAAATCCATTTACACGTATTATTTATGTTATTTAAATCAATTTAATCACATAAGAACATATTAATCTATATAATATAATTTGTCAATGATGACAATTTAAATAGTAAAATATTATATGTGAGTCCAATTGACGTCCTTTGTTTTAGGATTCAAATGATGTAGAAATATTGTTAATGTTATGTTGATTATGCACATGCCACTATCTAATTAGGTAAATTGTCAACTTGATAGATAATCATATTCTTTTAGGTGATAAATTAAATAATGTACTCAATAGTGAAAAGTTAATTTTATGTAGTTTGTATACATGTATGTGTGCTTTGGATCATTAATAATTATTAAAAATATTTAATCTTCAACATTTAAATTTGTGTAATTGTTATATACTTGATTAAGTATGTTATATGTATGTTCTTATATCTAGTTTTTAAATGTAGATCTTATACATTAAATTGCGTGTGCTTAATCACATTTGTTTACATGTGCACTTACTAATTTGTAACTTTATGTTACCTGTAGATAGTTGATGACGCAGATGCAGCAATGTCTAATATGGGTTCTATTTTCTATTATACGGACACTCAGATCCTTAGATTGAAATAGATACCATAGAAGACCCTGAGGTTGTTGGCATGTATAAGGCCCAATGCCAGAATATTTTGACTATCCTATAGTGTCTTAGAGAGTGCCTAGATAACCACACCTCATATACTCTTGAGATTGTAGTTGAGACTTTTTGGAGGTTGAGGGAGGAGCAAGAGATGTTTCCTTTGACAAGGTATAGCACCATGTCCCAAAGGAAATTCATCAAATGAGAGTTATGTCATTTTTATGATGGGAAGGCGAAGGTGAGAGCATATCAGGTGATGTGGTGCACTAATTTGGCTATAGTTCACCTCATATACTTGTAATTCCTTGTTGTCCATGGTTATTATCCTAATAAAAACCAAATTCCACTTTACTTTTCTCAAAAAATATAGTTTGGGGATCGTTTGGGCCTCAACGTCAACTACCTCGACCTACCCAATTATGTAGGTCAGGAACATGATAGAGATGTAGGTCGCAGTCAATATTGTAGACATGATTGATAAGCACCAATGCACAGACATTTGGTTGGTCACAAGTTTCTATCCATGTCACCATCCCCCGCCTCCACAATAGACCAAGTGGTCATTGCTTTCCAAAGGGAAGCAATTGATAGGATTGAATATATTGTAGCTACTATGAGAACCATTTCATCTGATTCATTGGGCAAATATATTATGAGTTGACCACGACCAAGAGCAACTATAGTCACATCATCTAGCATGTTGTCTAATGATGCTTACTCAGTTGTGTGATGACATTAATTTACCATTAGTATGCAAAAAACACTTCGGTAAGCATACACCGAAAGACAGGACTGAGCAAACCGAAGATTAGATACTAAGAGATCATCGAAGATGACAAAGTGCAAAGAGAACTGACGACACAACTTACTGTGTAAACCAAAATCACAAAGCAGAAAGATAAAGTGAACCCGATAGAGGAACCCAATATGCAAGTTACATTGCAGACCGATAAGACAGTGAAAGCGCAACCCATAGAACAAAACTGAAGGACAGTCAAGCATGACTGACAAATAGAACCGAAAGTCAGTTGCAGCCCACAAAAAGTGGATCTGACTTCCACATCAGATAAAGCAAGTGTATTCTATTTATAGGATATTTAATTGTTTTAAATCCATTTCTTTAGGGACAAGATACATGAATGTAAGTGCTTTAATTAGTCTAACTGATTTAAAACACATAGACTAGGAGATCTAGGTACAAGTTGTAAACCTGATCTTAGAGTTAACATTATTTTTATCAAAACTCGATGAAGTCAATCCATATATAAATAGATGATGCAATCATTCATTATTATGGATGAATAGATGATGTGAAGATAAAGGAGAACATGATGAATCAAACGAGCACATCTATGGATCAGATTGAGAGTTTCAAGAGCGGGGACAACAAAAGTTGAATTTGGTTAGCAAGAACCAAGAACAGAGCATACCGATAATCAAAGGTATTAATCAATCACAATTAGGTGATAACCTTTTTCATGTAAACTAAATTGGATCTGTATCAGCAATAGGAGATCACATTTACCAGGTTAATTTATAATTTTCTATCATTCTAACAAGTGGAGCAAAGTGTAAAAATCCTTTCAAGGAAGGTGGATTTAACAGTCCAACAACAAATCCCTTAACCGAGTGCACACTCAATAGTGTTGCTAAAGCTCTTAACAGAGTAGACTTTAACAGGTCTCCATTGATACTCTTAACAGGGTAGATCATCAGAAGTGATCAAATTGTAAGCCTTAACCGACCCCTTCCAATAGGCAGATAGTGAAGATTTTGTGGGTGTCATCCCCACTGCAGTTTTTACTTCCTAACAGAATTTTTATGTGATATCATATCTTGTGTTATGTGTCAATTTACTTTCATGAATGTTTCTATGAATGTTCACATGTATGTTAATGTTATGATTTGATATAACTCACATCAAGATAGTTTAAATCAGATTGAATGGA
>MU227808.1:2631626-2723046 GCA_018584345.1 Thuja plicata | reverse complement strand
ATTGACTGATTTCATTGGTAGATTTAAGCATTTGTATGCTCAAATTTCTTATCCTATTCCTGATATTGATATTCAACATATGTTTATTTCAAATTTACAAAAGGATATTAGAGATAAGATTCTGCTTTCTGAATTTACCTCTTTTCAACAACTTTGTGCAACACTTCATCATTATCAATTACAAGTGAGTCAATTTGAGAGCAACACTCCAATGGATCATGTTTCAGTTGATAAGAGTGACACTGCTCCTAATCCTAATAAGTTTCATAAACCTAACAACTATATCAAGATTAATAAACAGACAAATGTGGTTGTTGATCAAGTTGTTGTTGCATCCCACAATTCCACTTCTGCATCCGCGGCTTTCCATATGAATCGTACGTTTACTCCTCTCTCTGAATATTTACATTCTATTATGAGTAGGTTGTTAAGTGATAATATGATTACCTTTCCTCCTATTCAACCTCTTCTTCCTACTACAATAGCTTCAAAATCCTTTGATTCTAAAGTTGTTTGCCAATACCATCGTCAGAATGGTCATGATACTGAAAAATGTTATTCTATAAAGCATAAGGTTCAAGACTTAATCGATTCTAATGCTTTATCTGTTGATAATTTTTATGGTAATGGGAAATAGTTTGTCTCTCCTCCTAATCAAAACCTTCAAATCGATACGAATCCTCTACCTACACATGATACTAATACCATCGCTCAACCATCTTCTATGGATATCATTTATGATTCGAAGATGGATGATCTTAATCACATTGTTAATCATGTGGAGAGAATTGTTGCATCTCAACCTATTTTTCAAGATCCTTCGCCTCCGCCTCAACTTCAAGTTCCATCTAAACCTCATAAACAAACTAAGGATAAACGACCTCGGGAACTTTCAATTACCTTTGATGATTCTGAGACTATTAAGGCTCCCGATGGTCCCCTTTATATTTATGCTAGGAGTGCTAAGATACCTATGCGTGGTTTTCTTGTTGATCCCACATATTTAATGAATGTTATTACTGAGGAAAATATTTTTATGAAAAACCTACAACGTGATTGTTATGATCCATCGGAGGCATGGATCCAAACTTGTAATGGTTTTCTCTATCCCGCACTTGGTTCTATTAACTTGCCTATTGAACTTTGTGGAAAGGTTGTAGATACTACCTTCATTTTCATTCCTACATCTAATCAATTTCAAGTCAAATTTGGTTTGCCTTGGATAACTTCTATGCATGCTATTGCTTATCCTATTCATAAATGTCTTAAGTTCATTCATAATGGAGAAGTAAAAATGATTAATCATAGTTTGTATCAACCTTCTAGGCCTAGAGATTGTGCTACTCTTGATTTCTTTTGGCCTTCATTACCTAATTTATGTCCTCCTCGCCATGACAACCTTTTTTGTTCATATCAAGCCTATAAACATCGCAAGATAGTCAAGTTAAGCATGCCTCAGATAGATCTTAACCGTGGTCTTTTTCCCACTCCTTCTATACCTCCTTTATCCATTACTGCTAACTCTGTTACTCAACTTCCCAATGTTGCTTCTCATCCTACTGTGAATCTTACCAACCCTCCTACAAAACCTGTGAAGGAACCAGTTGTTATTCCTCCTAGTTCTCCACATGTGTCAAACAAAGAAAAATGTAATAAATCTGCTAATGAACGTCGTAAGAAGCATAAAGCTAATGCTAGGGCCCATGCTTCTCTTCTTCAAAAATCTTTACCTTATTTTGACCAACCTATGCCTGATGTGTTGGAAGAAGTTAATATTCATAATGATGTTAAGATGAATGAGTATGATGATCCTATTCGCATCTTAGATCCTATTTTAATTAATCTTTATGAGGAGGATACTCTAGATGATCCTATCGATCTTAGTGATGAATATGAGACCATTGATCTGGATACTGACTTACCTCATATGCTTTCAACTCAATTGACAATTACACCAAGTATCGAGCAACACAATTCTCAAGAGGATCCTTGTTTGGAATTGGCTATTATTCCTACTGTATTGGATATAGTCCCTCTTGCGAGTTTCCCACCTTCCCTAAATGATATAAACCGAGATGGGGAGAGTAGGCAATGTGCCTGATTGGCTTATCCTTCATGGTAGCCCTTTTTGTGTTTTCATGTTGTATTGTTCTTGTCCTGTAATGTGTTTGCTAAATGTTTGTTAGACTCTTTTATACAACCCTTGTTACTTTTTTGGTGCAAGGTGATAAAGGAATCAAACCTGTTGTATAATTCCTCTATATTTATCTTTATTCTTCTATATGTAGCTTTGATTTTATGTTGTACTTGTGCTATTGTTCATAAATGTTTTCCTTGTGTAGTCCACTTAGATTTGCGACATGGTAGCACTGATTCTTTTTGGTCTCCAGGTTGTGGTCTGAAAAGACTCTTCTTCGTAACTCTTGAATTTTCTTTCCACCATTGTGATTTTAGTTCTACTTTCTTTGGGGAATGATGTCAATGCATTTGCAATAATATCATATCTATATATACATGTTATCTTATGATCATACTAACCCCATAGTAAGTATATCCCTTATGCGTTCTTTGTATGTTTATCTAATATTTCCCTTGATTTGTCTTCGTTTGGGGGCATCTCATAGTGGAAACGTAATAAGTAGAGTTGTTTATGTTTTCGTCAAACCCATTGCTTTGGTTTGAGTGTTAGCAATGACTTTAACATGGGGGCATACACTCTACTCACTTTTTGCACACACACATGCTCAAAATATTTTCAAAACTTAAAAACTTTTTTCCTTTTATAGATTAAAGACTAATCCTTAAAGCATGGATATTTTACTTTTTAGGATCTCTTGATCCCTCCAGTTTAAATTTACACGGATCTCTTGATCCCTCTAGTTTCAAATTAAAATGTTTTGATCCCTTAAGGTCAGAAGGTGTCCTTAAGAATGGATCTCCCTGATGGGTTGACTAGTGAGTAGCCACATTCACTAAACGGTTCAATTCCATCTTTCTAGTTGTACTTTTTCCTTCTGTAGTTCATAATGGGACATAAGTTTTCATTGGGTGAGGTAACCACACCCTCTCTCTCTCTCTCTCTCTCTCTCTCCTTAGCTGGTGATGTCTCTCTTATCATGATCTTAGGGTTGATAAAGACTTAAGTCCCTTGGGGGCTTGAGGATTCCTTTGTCCCTTTTGATTCCAATAAGATTATCTATTCTTTACGATCTCCTTTTCCAAGAGTTTGCGTTGAGTCCATACTCTTGCTAAAGTGGGGGCTAAATGTATAGTCAAAAAATGGAAGCACTTCCATGGTATAATGGTTTAGCCTTCTGAGTAAGTGGTTTGGGGTCATGTCAAGTGCCTTGAATGGGTTCCTGATTTCGATCTGGCTTTTTCCTCATGTTCTGCCCCATTTCCACTTTTTCCAACCTATTTTTGGCACCCCAGACTGAAAAACTAGGACTTTGATCTCAGGTTCAAGGTTGACCTTTTTGGATCAAGGTCAACCTCAACCTTAACCTAGGTCACAATCGACCTTTTCCATTCTCAAGATTCAAATTTTAGAATTCTAGGGTTTCTGGATGTCGGTCTTTGGAAAAAGTTAATTCCCGCTTCCGGGTCGGCTATTTCGGTCTTCAGAACAACAAATCTTAAATTATATTTAATATAGGTCCTCTTCTATGGGAATGGGTCTAATTGGAATTTAATTCTCCTATGTCAGCCTCTCTAGAAGATTGTTCCCTAGTGTCATATAAAAGGAAGCTTTCTCCTCTCATTTTCTCTAAGACTAACCACAAGAGCAATAAGCAATCTAAGACTTGATAATCATCATTGCAAGAATTCAAAGACTTGAAGAGTGAGATCCAAAGGTGAAGAAACAAGATTTGAAGCAAGCCAAGTAGCCATTAAAGCATTCATCCATTCTTAAGCACTTCTCAAGCACTCATTTTCATCAAGGAGATCCATTGGTGTCCATTGAAGGATTCAAGCTCCATGGAGCCCTCTTGTTGAAGATTTCTCCATCCACATTCTTCCAAGCCTCTTCCAATTCAAAAACCCATTCAAGATTGGTATTGAAGATCTACAAGAAATTGATTGAAAACATCCTATATTCTACATTCTACATTCTACATCCTTTTTGGTGCATACATACTTGTGGATTCACAGATTCGAATCCACCACAAGGACTTCTACAAGCAAGGTGAATTTGTTCATTTACTTTGTTTTATTTATGCAATTTCAATTATACTTTGAGGTTAATTCCAAAACTAGGGTTTGACCGAGGCAAACCCCTCCCCCCCAAAAAAATAAATAAATAAACCATTTTTCTTGTAGGTACACATTCAGAACAATAGATCAGAGTGCAGATTTAGATACCCTTTTCGGCAAAATTTCAAGATCTGAAAATAGAATTTCAGTCCAAGACTTTTTAGGTTGATTCTGCCCTAGGTTGGAATTGGAGATTCTGGGTCAATGGTGACATTGAATTGATGGTACAAATCGGAACTGTGTTAGAACAAAAAAATATTTCTGGGTTTTGTTCATCTTTGCGTTGCTATTCCAGATTCGGTCTCATATTTTCCAGAAACTGAGTGCAGACCCCTGAAAATAGCATTATTTAGATCTACAATATTTCAAGGTTAGTACTTTTCTACTACCTATTTCAATTAAAGTTCTTAATCTATCTAAATCTATTGCACATTCAAATAAATAAATAGGTACTTAAGATCTTCCTTCTTTATTCTTATTTCCAAATGATTGATTCATTATGCATTGATCCTTCCATTTTGGATTAATCAATTTGGATCTTTCATTTGTATATCTAAGGATAGAAGGAGAGCATTTTATTCACCCCCTACATTTCAATAAATAAACAATCATTCTTTTAAATGTAATATAGGATAATGAAAACCCTAAAACATTCATCTCCATTTTCTTCCATTACAAAAGCTTAACCACTGATGGAGACAATGCAGTCAAGTTGCATTATGAGATGATAATTGAGATAAAATAGTTAAGGCAAGAGCCGTGGGAGGCAGAGGCACACTTTAGGGAAGCAATAACCTAGCTCCAAGGTCAACTTATGCCAAACCTTACACTGCTCCAGCAACATATCAATTCAACAAGGCAACTGATTGCAACTCCCAAGATGTCTGTGGCAGACAACATCTATGACATGCATTCAAAATCACACTTGAGAACATGGCTCTAGAGAACCTCAAAGAAAAATGGGAGAAAATGATAGAAGACATGAAGTCTTCACATTCCCATATTTTTGATAAGCTCTAAAGGTAAACACCTTTGCCCTTAATATAAAAAAAGGGGGAAAATGATGAGTACAAAATACAAAAAGAGAAAATGGCATGTATTCATTCATTCATTCAGATGGGAAAATGGTAGATGTGTATATGATATAGTTATATAGGGAAAATGATAGTATGAGTACAAAGGAGAAAATGATGAAAATGATATGTATAAGGAAAGGCATCATATGTACAGATATACCGACATATACATAGGGGGAGTCATTAAATGACTAAGGATTATATATGTTGTATATACTTAACATTTTGTTAGTATCTTGCACATATCAGTTTTTGATACTAATGTTAAAGGGGGAGATTGATGACATTAATTTGCCATTAGTATGCAAATAACACTTTCGGTAAGTATACACTGAAAGACAGGACTGAGCAAACCGAAGATCAGATACTAAGAGATCACCGAAGATGACAAAGTGCAAAGAGAATCGATGACACAACTTAGTGTATAAACCAAAATCACAAAGTAGAAAGATAAAGTGGAACCTGACAGAGGAACCCTATATGCAAGTTACAGTGCAGACTGACAAGCCAGTGAAAGCGCAACCGACATAACAAAACTGAAGGATAGTCAAGCACGATCGACAGACAGAACCAAAAGTCAGTTGCAGCCCACAAAAAGTGGATCTGAATTCCACGTTAGATAAAGCAAGTGTATTTTATTTATAGGATATTTAATTTTTTTAAATCCATTTCTTTAGGGACAAGATATATGAATGTAAGTTCTTTAATCAGTCTAACTAATTTAAGTGCTTTTATCAAAACTCGATGAAATCAATCCATCTATAAATAGATGATGAAATCATTCATTATTATGGATTAATAGATGATGTGAAGAGAGAGGAGAACATGAATGAATAAAATGAGAACATTTATGGATCAGATTGAGAGTTTCAAGAACAGGGACAACAAAAGGTGAATTTGGTTAGTAAGAACCAAGAATAGAGCATACCAATAATCAAAGGTATTAATCAATCACAATTAGGTGATAATATTTTTCATGTAACCTAAATTGGATCTGTATCAATAATAGGATATTGCATTTACCAGGTCTATTTGTAATTTTCTATCATTCTAACAAGTAGAGCAAAGTGTAAAATTCCTTTCAAGGAAGGTGGATTTAACAGTCCAACAATAAATCTCTTAACCGGGTGCACACTCAACAGTGTTGCTAAAGCTCTTAACAGAGTAGAATTTAACAGGTCTCCACCGATACTCTTAATAGGGTAGATTATCATAAGTGATCAAATTGTAAGCCTTAACCGACCCCTTCCAATTTGCAGATAGTAAAGATTTTGTGGGTGCCATCCCCACCGTAATTTTTACTTCCTAACAAGAGTTTTTTGTGATATCATATCTTGTGTTATGTGTCAATTTACTTTCATGAATGTTTCTATGAATGTTCACATGTATGTTAATGTTATGATTTGATATAACTCACATCAAGATAGTTTAAATCAGATTGAATGGATATACAATTGATTACAAAGGTTAATTGATAAAAGGGATACAAAATTTTTAGAGGTACTGATTCACCCCTCCCCTCTCAGTACATACTTCCCATTAATCCCAACATTGCGGACATCCCATCTAATATTCTCTAGTCTAGTCTCCACTTACGACATCCACATTGTGCAACTAGATGAAGATATAGGGCACTAAAAATTACTAGGTGGCTATATTAATATACCTATTATCAGGTTGATAATCAATACAGTGACACTCGTGTTGAACTATTTTGATTTTATTGAAATGTGTTCTTGCACAACAACTAAACTTACACTAGAAACAACATTCCAAACCTATTAGAATTTGTAAAATATGTATAAATTATTTTAAACAAGTTCAAGATAAAGTACTAAACTTGTGGGAAACAACATTCCATCAATTTCTTCTTATTAATTTGTTAACTTCCTTTTCTCTAATGTGCAAAACAATAAATAGTAACTAACACTTTCTACATTTATAAGCTTTTTTATGATTGTGGAGACATCATCTGCAATAAATTTATATGAAATTTAGATATCTATATATTTTAAATATAGCTATGTAATTTTCCATATACATGTAAATTTATATGTACCAATTTTGACCAATCCTAAAATATGGTCATAATTAGTAAAAAGAAAAGGAATTTCATTGAAGCTTTCATCCTCATCTTCGTTGTATGAAATAGTAACAACTAGTGGCACCAAATTTCATGCACTAACATATCCATATCCTTGATTGTTGCATTCATCTTAATTTTGACAATGCAATCACAAAAAAAACATGAGCAATCTCTTGTGTGCAATGACCATGTGTGATTATCTATGCTCATTATTGAATGCAAAGATCGTGTCTTATCTACCCTCTTGTAAACATGCATTTTTATTATAACCATACCTTCAAAATATTTTATTTTTTTTAAACATAAATTTAATTTTTTAAATTTGAATTTACAAATATAAAGAAAGGATCACATACACACATGTGCTTACTTGATATCTCCCAAAATACTCTATATTGTATCACTCAATTCATTCCTAATGACGTACTAGACTCATTTGGTGCAAATTCATCTTACACCATTCAACAATATCATGTGTATCTTTTATACAAAATCCTCAATAATTCATTTGATACTTTCTTAGAGCACATTTGATGCGAGCTCTTGCACTATCATGTTCACCCTTTCTATGTTCACTCTCTAATAAACTCCAAACATGTGGTATCTTTTGATTTTTATGATATCTACATGTAATGGATAAAATGGCCTCGATAATTTGAATTATGTTGCACATCCATCTAACTAAACAAAATGATTTTCAATTTTTATGCCCTTATTTTGCAAATATCTAAAAACTTCTTAAAGCAATGTTCTACAAAATGTGTGTTGTGCTCTTTATCATCAGTAATTAACAATGATATTTTTTCTTAATGACTCATACTTCAAATGTACTATAAATGCTATCCAAATCCAACTATGCATGTTGATAACACATGTACAGGTCATAATAGTATTTTGATTGAATCTATTTTTTATGAACAAAAGAATAGTTTTCTACAAACTAACAACTAATATAATAGTTCAAGTGGGAAAGTGTCTCTTAGTTTTTGGAACTATTGTGCTTGTCACTTAGCAAAAAAATCATGATGTATATACGGTTGAATCAATTTATGAAAATTTTCCATAAATGTTCCAATAGGTATCTCCTCTTGTACATATTATAATCTTATGGATTCTTTCCCAAATTTTGTTTTAGACTTTATGTACTTGTAACTCTTGCAATTTATCATCTTCATCATGTCAGTATCTTCATTTCTCAAAGGGAATTTAGCCAAATTACCACATGTTTCACAAAGTCCTTTTATGAAATTTATTTGACCAGTTATACCATCATCTGTTTTATCACATAAATTTGATGTTACAAACTCACTTGGCCATTTAGGATGAGCATTCTAAAAAACATCACTATCTTCTACAATATTTTGAAACACTTGATAGTAGAGATCAAATTCAATATGATAACAACAACAACAAGTTTAAGAAAATTTTGTTATCCTCACATAATATGGCTTTAGTCTTTCAAATATTGTTTGTCCAATCTTTATATAAGGATTTGAATTACAAAATGACACATGCAATTCATGTTGCATTGTATCCAACCAATATTTTGTATGTAGATCATATTTATTGGGGCCGAATCCTATTTCTAATAACATCTCTACTATTTGATGAAGGATAAGCATAATCATTCCAAAATTATGTGAACAAGTTCCTAACTCCAGCTTCAATTTTGTCAAAATGAGGAGCTATGCACATAAATGCCCAATTGCCTTCCAAGGTACTATCATCCAAATTCCTTCTCCTTTTCACATATTGTGATATTATCTTTCTACTAAAACTAATCTCAGATGAAACTAAAGAGATTTGTCCTTTTTGGTGTGTATTATTACTTAAAATAGATGTCAAAATCACTCTTCTTGAAATGGCCTTATCCATAGATTAAGATTATTTCCCAGTGGAACCGAAACCTTTCTTAACATTTTTAATATTATATTTTTCTAGGTGAGAAAATTTCCTCTTTTTCAATGTTGTATCTACACCCACAAATTTTAATGACTCTTTCAACTCATTACAAATAAGTACACATATTTCCTGTCTTTTTTTGAGACATCCTGGTGTTTCCCCAATACCACTCTTGAGCTCTTTGACCAATGGAATCAGGGGTTCAGAGGTCATCATCTTTGGCCTTGGGCAATGCCATACATTTGCTGGGGACTATGGAAGGAGCGAAACAACAGGATCTTTAGGGAAAAGGCTACCCCTGCAAAGTATGTTGCCCACAAAATTTCAAATGCCCTTATGGAAAACTATACTAATAGAAAAGGTATCAGACCACTTCACAAAAATGGGCCCAATAACACCAATAAAAGGTTGGATTACAGATGGTCTTTACCGCCGGAAGGATGGTTCAAAGATAATTTCGACGGGGCAGCAAAGGGCAACCCTGGGTTGGCTGGTGTAGGAGGAATCATAAGGAACTCACATGGAAAAGGCATTGCTGCTATTTTTCCCCCTGGGGTCACAAACCAACCATTATTCTGAGGCGAGTGTGGCACACCACACCTTAAGGCTTGCCCGAGAAATGGGGATCAAGAATTTGTGGTTAGAAGGGGATTCAAAGAACATCATAGATTTCTTAAATGAAAAGAATGTGCCTACGTGGACTATTGAGAACATAATTGGGGAGTGCATACAAATTCTCAAAACATTTGATCAGGTCCATGTGGCACATGAATACCGGGAAGCAAACCAGGTGGCAGACAAGCTGGAAAATATGGGAGTCAAGAATGAGGGAGTGAAAAAGTGGAAGGATGGCTATAATTTTCTGCCAAAAATCTTAAGCATCATTGAAAGTGATCAGGTTTCAGGCAGACCTGGATTAATTAAATGATAATTATGAAGAGTTATGATAGATGGGGGAAGAATCCCTGTATGATGTGCAAGTATGAGAGAGGCGAAGGGATTATCATTGAAAGGCCTCGTCGGCACACTTGGAGGCATAAAATTAATTATAACATTCATGAGGCAAAAAGAAGTCTCTCAAAACATCAACCCAATATCACTTGGAAACAAAGGGTTTTTAGTGGGAAGTATACCAGATACAGAGGAAGCAAAGAATTTTCAAAAATGGTGGGAGAAAGACACAAGAGAGAGCCAGAGAAGGAAACAGAAAAATGGCGCCATAGATCCAAGGTTTGGGAGAGTTTGAATAAGGGTGAAGTGACTACCTTCTTTGAGTGTCTTCATGGGTGGAAGCCCTTAGTTATGAAGATGATGGTAAATAGCTGGAATGAAGGGTAGGTGAAAATTGATGGGGTGAATTTCATGGTGACGGAGGAAATTATGTCGGCTGTGACTGGCATTCCCATCATTGGGAAGAAATTTTATAGGGATAGGAAGATTTCCAGCCAAGCTCTAATGGATTTTGTTAAAAACGCGGCGGAAAAGAGAGCTCTTGTGAAGAAGGGCACTTTCTACTAGCCGAACTCAATCAAGCCTTTGTGGAGATTTGTGTTGCGGGCGATTTTCAAATTCATCTCTCTAGATACGAGATTCGACCACATTAGCACTCACCACTTCATTCTTCTCAACCATTTCAGGTATGGGGCAAAGATATCCATCTCATTCTTCCCTTATTCATCCATTAATGAAAACATTAATGACTATAAGGAGAAACATATTAGCAACCTGGCTTTCCATGAGGGCTTATTACTGTTAATTTATGAGTACTTTAAAGCTCGTACTATGGGGAAGGAAATCAATTGTATGGAGGAGGGGAATTCTGAGGAGGGTTTGGAGGAGGATTATCTCCCCTCAGATACCGAGGATAGCTGAGACATTCACTCGGAGACTGAGGAGGAAGAGCCTCTTTAGGCAAAGAAGGGGAAGAAAAGATTCAAAATGGAGGCTTTAAAATAGAACATTGAGATCTCCTCAGACATGGAGTACAATGAAAATGAGGATGGGATGGAAATGGGGAATGAGAGCTCTGGAGAAGAGGGAAAAGTGAAACAAGGCGGGAAGCAGGGAAAGATGAATGTTAAGAGGAAGATAACTATCAAACTGCTGGCTCAGAATGAGGAGGCTAGCTCGGGGAATAGGGTTACGAGATTCAATAGAGGGAATCAGATAAAGGAGGAAAAATAGGAGGAGAGGCAGGACAGTCAGGAAAAAACACAAGAGGAGAGAGATGAGAAAGAGGATAGTCAGGGGAGGGGGAATGAGGAGGATAATCAGAGTCAAGGGTATGTAGAGTATGGGGAAGATCATTACACCTACAACATTACTGGCAAAAACAAGAAAGTCATTTGGAGGAATTTTGACACTGTCTCTGCGAAAATGGGGATAAAGAGAGAAATGGTTAGGACTTTGGTTAAGGAGAATAAGGAGGGCAGAATCCAGATGTAAGAGTTAATTGATCCTACTCTGGTGATTTTTAGCGACAATGCAAGGGAGGATCCTCAAATGGATGTGCTGAACAATGCAAAAAATAGTGCCATTGATAGCTACAGAACCACGAAATGGACCTACTACAAAATCTATGAGTTGAAAAAAAGAATGGATAGGATGGAGAAAGGTAACATAAGTAACAATAACAAGAACATTGTGGAGGATGAGGAGCTGGATAGCAGAGTGAACGAGCTGAAGCAAAGAGTCGAAAGCATAGAAGACTCAATGGTCAAAATTGTTGAGCAAAGCTACAATATACTTAAGGCTTCAAATGATAACATTAAGGTGATTATCAACAAATTTGAAGAACAAAGAGGGAATAAGGAGGATCAACTATTGAATAGTGACAAGGAGAAGCTACCAGAAGAGGGAAATAAGAAGAGGACAAGAGAGGTCACCAAGAAGATGGAAAACCAGGAAGCTGACAAAGAGTTGGCTAACCTAAAAGAAGATGCGGGCAGAATGAATGAGCTGGAGATACGGGATGTGGACATTCTCAGAGACATTGCCTGATTTTCTCCCCTGGTTTTATGTTCCTGGTCTTTTTTGGGTTTTAGTCCCTGGCTTTCTATTTTCTTCGGGACTATTTTGTTTGGACTGCCTGTTTCATTTTGGTTGTTACTTAACGCTTATATGCTCTAGGTTTTTTTATATAACTCTGTAGGGTTTCAGGAACCCATCAAAACCTGTTTTCCTTAATAAAAAACAATTGGGCTTGTTCAAGTATTTTGAGATTTTCAAAATGATCTCAATTATTTCCTTTGAATTTATATTCATTGACCCCCTCTTAATTGTGTATTTTGTTAAGCATAAAATCTCAAATTATCCATATCCATTGCAATTAAATGATCTAACTTTCTATAATTAAATATTCTCTTCACACTTTTAGCTAGATTCACATGCTCATCCATACCAATAGAAGGAAGTGATCTTGACCCTCCTCCAATATCCACTTCTTGAACTTGGGTTAACCCTTCTCCAACATCCATTACTTGAACTTGGGCTAACCTTCTCCAACTTCCATTTAAGCTTTTACTTGAGCTTCTACATGTTGAGCATGAGCTACACACAAAAAAGATAAAAGAGAACGATTTAGAATTGTATAAATTTGACTATAAAGACTTGAGAGAGAGAGAGAGAGAGAGATGCATTCCTACTTTATTTCTATGATATCTTGCCAATGTTCGTCATGTGATGTCTTTATTCCATATCAAATGAATACTTTTGTGAATCCCTATTTTCCATTGTCCTTTTATTTCCCTTCTCCATCCTTCGAAAAATGCCCCTTAAAAAATCCAGACCAACAAAATTTGCTTCAAAATGCCTTCTTTATCAAAAAATGTGAATTAATCTGCTATTTTGTTTTGAAAAAATATATATATTTATATGCAAATATTCATTTAAATTTTTTTAAAAAATATTTGGCCGATTGGGGGTTTGTACGAACATTGCCCATTAATATAATGCATGTTTGAATGAGCACAATCGTGATTCATTACAAAAAAAAATGGTGTCAAGCATGTTCACTTGGACACATGTTCGCTCAAAGCCTAATATGTTCAACCAAATCTCATTTGCTTGAAGCTATGTTCGACCAAACATGCTTTCTATGCATCTCTCCCCCAATCTATGTATTTTTGTAAATTGTTAGCCTTTCAATCTCTAGTTGAAGGATCAAATGGAACAACTTGAAGTGAGCTTTCCAACAATTATAATTTTAATATATGTTAAGTTTATTATGAATTTGGTATTTTAGTTTAACCAAACATAGTTTTTTCACCAAACATCAACTTCTTTGTTCAATGCTTATGGAAAAGTAGTAAAGTAATTAACAAAAATTATATAAACTATCTATGCCATTAGGTATTGATGTTCTCTCTCCAACAAAAAAAAAAATTTGAATTTTGATACATACACAACAAGTTATGAGTTTAAAACTATACCTATGTCTAAATTATAATTAATTCGACTTCAAAACTTTAAAAAATAAAAAAACTTCAACATAATATTATAAAACTAATTGCAATCACTAGATATCGGTTTTACAAAGCTCTTTTTGCAAGTAGCGTATTTTAATCCTTTTTATAAAAAAAGTTGTGTTTTGAAGTGAGCATCACTCTTTAAAAATGGTGCTTATTGTTAAAAACTAGTTTTTGAGGGAGATGGATTAATGGATAAAAATTGAATCAATTTTTTTTCAAAAAAGTATATTTAGAATCTATAGACAAAATGTCACATATCACTAGTTTACATCATCTACAAATTCCTAACAATTTAGCAATAATAAGTGTGAAAATGTGAAAAAAAAATTAAAATGTTGGTTTGTGTCAAATTTTGTTAAAAAGTGTAAATCACTATTGTGGGATGACCCAACTTCCACTTGGTTTAATCCTCCCCCTTTTCACCATATAATAACAAAGATTTGGCTTCTAAAATCTTGGAGGTCATTACATAAAGTGCAATGAGTCTTATACTTGTGAAACTTCTCAACTTCCCTTATTTAGGCATTAGCCTTTTAGAGATGAATAGTACTTTCTAGCACACCCGGTAGGACCTAGCTTAGGCTATCATTGTCAAAGCTCTAGGGAATTATTTGGTGTTTTATCTTTAAGGAAGAAATCAAAGCACTTGGTGAAGTTGCACACTCAAATGACTCAACTAGTATGTGTTTTATTCCTAATATTAGATGGCCTAAATGCTTCAGTGGGTACCCCCTAGATTTTTCTCTTAGATAAGGTACCCTATTATGAAATGGAATAATCAACATCCCTATTGTTTTTTTGCCTCGCCTCCTTCTCTTTAGAGGCATACATGTACAAATGAGTAAGAGTTATTATGTGAATTCCAATGTGAAATTAAGGGCATCAAGGTGGAAAGGTCAAGGCTCTAGAGCCAACTCTTCCATCATTCTCAAGTATAGTGGAAAGAGGTGGAAATCACTAGAGGAAAGAGGGATTAAATTCTTCTTTCTCAATAAATGGTTGTAAGGAATGATGGATGAGTCATTCATTTGTTGGAGGAAATTATCCCTGAAGGAAATGTCACTAATGTAGGAAATCATTTTTTATTCTCCTATTTCAGAAGGACCCTGCCTTCTTGAAGTCCCATGCCCAACAATATTTCTCTACTCAAACAAAATTGTATAGTCCAAAGGTTAGATCAATCTACTAAAAAAGATAGGGAGACACCATAGTTGAAGACTATTGAGGTCTCGCATGATTTTTAGCCTCAAACCACATGTTGGTTCCCAGAACCGCAGATTGGAAATCCAAGAGCTTTTGCCAATTCTCCTAGATTGCTTCAATTAGTCTTGGCCAACGAATGGGAATAATCTAATTCCCCTGCACTTTTAGGCTTCACTAAACCTAGGTGGGTAAACCCTCACCCCAAACACAAAAAGTGTTTTTCTATAGCGAATTTAAACTTTCTTGATTTCTCAGGATGACAAATGTTCCGTGGGGTTAATCATAATAAGAATATCTAATTCTTATTTGGTGCTTGAATATTATGAATGCTTTGTAATTGAATTTGTATTTGTGTATAAGAAAAATTCTTTGGGTACGAGACAATATATTTCACAAGGATGTAATGAAATAACTTCAATGCTCATACAACTATAAAAAACCTTCTTTGAGGAGATACATAGGCCAGTCCCTTATCCAACTAATTGGGTGGAATGTAGTCAAGTTTTGTTTGAACCCTCATGTACACTTTTCAATTCAATTTTAGATTCACTTCCCAATGACATCAAGGATGAATTGATAATAATATTTTTTTTAGTCTAAATTTATTTTAATTCCTTGGCAGGAAACCAATTAGACAAGGATTTGTATAGATGAGAGCTTCATATACAACCCTTGATACTTAGAAACTAATATTAAAAACTTCAATTTTATGACATCTAACAGTAAAGAGAAAACTTTGTGTAACTGAAAATGCAAAGGACCAATCCAATCATAAACAATGAACTTACTTCTTCAATCTTGGACACAAAAAATATTTTCTTTGTATTAATAAAAAAAGTGAATACACTTGATTTACATTTTAGTTGTAGTCACCATCCATGCTATCCTTTTACAATACCATCTTCCTCCTTTTTCTTATCTATTATTTTTTATATATTATGTCTATCTCATCTACACGGTCTCGGTATCCCTTTTATATGATACGATGGGATGCAACAAGATAAGGACCATTACAAAATGCCTATTCTAAACTAAAACCCTATTTTAAGTAGTAATCACAAATTCTATACCTAATTCATGGAAAATTAGGCGCATTCAATTGAATTACCCTAGGCATGTCCAATAATTCAACATCAAGATCATCATGGACCCAATTATTATCATTCATCTGGATTTCCCGTGCAAGCATGTGTAACTTTGTCTGGTCCTGCTCTGCTTCAAACTCAAGCATGTCACTCTCATAGGCTGCATAACTAGTCTTGAGCTCCTAGGCTGCCAACATCAAGTTGTTAATCAAATTTGGTTTATCCTCCTCTATCCCTAGTAGATCAGGCTGCATCACTTGATGTGGATTTTCTTTCCAAGGATCAAAAATGTTAGTAAACCCATCCTCTAGCTTGAAATTATAATATTTTATACTTAAGTTAATCCTTGTCCATTTATAAAAAAACTTTGAAGATCCTACCACCTTTTGATACACGTAAACCCATTTCCACATTAAATACAAGTATGATCTAATGGCCTCGCACATTCAAATTTTAT
Organism: Thuja plicata; assembly: GCA_018584345.1. Classification (NCBI taxonomy): domain Eukaryota; kingdom Viridiplantae; phylum Streptophyta; class Pinopsida; order Cupressales; family Cupressaceae; genus Thuja; species Thuja plicata. The sequence continues at coordinate 2,706,514 of MU227808.1, read as the reverse complement.
TTCTTGAATCATACATTTCCTAGGGAATGACAATCCTCTCTTGTCCATCCTTTCAAATCCATATGTACACAACCTCGAATACCATTTTTAAAACCTTTCACTTAACCCTAAGGTTAATAAGCAATGCAACACAGCCTCTCATATGCATTTCGATATCTTTAATTAGATGCTTCATTTGCTCTAAAATCACTTTAATTTAATGAGAACCATTCTTTCAACTTCGTAACTCTGATTTATCTTTATTCTCTTAGAAATATGAATAAGAATATTTCATCCGCTTCATAAATAATATCCATTCAATTCTTGAGACATTTCAAATGTGCGAAATCTGCTAGTGTACTCTTATCATTAAAAAGTCCTTCGCAAAATAGAGAAAAATTTCTATTTTTCTTACCCCACAAATGTCATTCCCAAAATAGCAAAAATTCTTTGTTTCTCTACTTTGTTTTATGCTCCTACAAAATAGCAAAATTTCTCCATTTCTCAGTTGCCACCTTTTTGACCTATGAAATAGTGAAAAAGGTCCCTTTTGAATATATCAAAGATGTTCTCATATTCTAGATCTTTGCAATATGCCTCCATGTTTGATTACTAAATAGCCTTTATGCTTTAAAATGCAAAATTTCAAAAATGTCTCAACAGTGGGTCTTTCTCGGGATGTATGCTCCTTTTGAGTATAGCAAGAAATCAGTTATCTCTGGAAGAAGCAGACCAAGTGCCAATCCATTTGGTTATATATTCACCATGTATAAGTTACATCATAATAATTTGGTAGCCCCAGGCTACCAAAATGCAAAAATAATATTTGCCTCTATCAAAAATCTTGTTTTCATCACATTCCATTGACATCAATCTGAAAATAATACTGAGATATGTCTGATGAAATATGTTGATACTTTCCCTCAACCAACTAGACTTTCTCTGTCTGATAATAGGTATCTTCATATTATACACATACTCCTTGTAATATCTTCCCTTATTATATAGTTCACAAACGTATACATTACAACATGGACTATGTTATCAAATTTTCTATTATGCATAAATATTTTCATTTCTGAATTAGAATGACATCTTGATTTAGTCCTATCAAATGGATTGATACAAAATTTTAAACCTTTATATCTTTGAAAATCCTTGAATTCAGTGTTATTGTCACTACTTTGATTATGACAACTTTGCAAAAGCACACCCTCTTTATCAAAGTCTAAAACTTCCACCACTGCTGAAACCATTATAGTATTAAAGTCTGAAACATTACTTATTTTATTTATTGTGTCTTTTGATAATATTTCCATGCTTTCAAAATTGTGTTGTTCATCTTCAAAACAACATACATTGCTCTAGCTTTCCTCTGGATTTTATGATATTTCATCATGAAAAAGATCTTGAAGAAGATTGAAATTACCTTTAGGTTTTCCTTCTTTTATATGCTGATCAGATTGCATGTATTCATTAAATGCATCATCCTTTTGAGTTTCATCATGTACTTCATCAACCAAGCCAATATTTTCATTATCTGCAGAAATTTCCTCCTCTCGTATGTGTATTGATTCACAAGTTTGTTTGTTCTTGTGGACTGAGAAAAAAATTGCACCATTTCTCTGAACATGTTTTTGATATTTAATGTCTAATAAATTTGAAACCTCTTCTGCACTGAGGAGACCCTCCCCATTACCATCATAATCATTGATATGAATTTCCATACAAATCTTACCATGTATGAAATATTCCTCATTTTTATTTATTTTAACACAAGTGTCATCACGGTTCTCAAGTATGGATGCTTCTTCATATTCTGCATGACTAGTGCACTCAACTTCCTTATTTAAATTTGAAATGTGCTATATTATTCTTCTAAAATTCCTTCATATATAATTTTGATAATAAGTCTTACCTGAGGATCATGATAAATCCCTAATTCATGCATTTTATCTGGTAATGAAGGTTTCATATCCACGGGTATTTCTTTATAGATGTTAAATATCCTCATGAATACTTGTGTTGCAATTTCATTTTCATATCTCTTTATATTCATAAATTCATCCAAGGAAGACATATATGATTATTTTTCTATAATAAAATTCTGATTGTTTTTTAGTATGGAGCATACATTATCCTTTTCCTCACCCTTTCTTACATCTACATCTATTTCACATATCCTATCCACACACGAATTACTTCTTTCCTTCACCTTCTCTTCTTTGATGAATTCTCTCGTTGTACCAAGAAATGCATACTTGAGTATCTAGGATATGTAACCACATATGGAGTCACCATTCTCTTTGTATCTATTGAAAGAATAATTTGCACAAGGCTTTGAATCCATATTATGATACTTAGATTCTTCTCGTGCATACAAATACTCATCCTTTTCAACTATGTCATGGAACTCATCTAGAAGCCATTGCTTGAACTCCCTCCATGATGAGATGCTTTGTGTAGGAAGAGATTCATATGCTTTTCTTGCACAATCCTTTAAAGTCTTGACAAATAATTTCATCACCCAATCCTCTGTATCAATCGCATGATCTTCTATAAATGTATAAAATGCTTCCACATGGTTAAGTGTTGATTCATCTCATTCCCCATGAAACTTTGGTACTAGTTGTGAAAGCTTAGGGAATAACTAATTAGGAATACATTGAAATATCCTGAGATCCAATGACCTAATGCCATCTAGAACAAATGTTTTTCTCTAAAATGGTTGTTTATTTTGGTACATTCTGAATATCTGAATTTGTAATAACTTCTTTCTTTATACATTAGGTTCTTGTCAATAGAGTCACCACCTCTTTCAAAGAGGAAAACTTTACTTATCTCCTTCTAGGTCTTCTCCCTTAGTAGAGTCATTGAATAAAATGTTTTATTGAATAGTAGAGTCACCACCTTCTTGTCAGAAGGAAAATATTTACTTTCTTCTAAGTCCTTTCTCCCTGTAGAGTTTGTGCTTATCACCAAAGATTTTGAGAAAAATTGTTTACAATCCCAAGTAGAGTCACCAATGTGTTGGTTACCAAAACCACAGATTGGAAAGCCAAGAGCTTTTTCCAATTATCCTAGATTGCTTCAATTAGTCTTGGCCAACGAACGGGAAAAATCTAATTCCCTTGCACTTTAGACTTCGCTAAACCTAGGTAGGTAAACCCTCACCCCAAATACAAAAGGTATTTTTCTATAATGAATTTAAACTTTCTTGATTTCTTGAGATGACAAATGTTCCCTAAGGTTAACCAAAATAAGAATATCTAATTCTTATTTGGTGCTTGAATATTATGAATTCTTTATGAATGCTTTGTAATTGAATTTGTATTTGTGTATAAGGAAAATGCTTTGGGTACGAGACAATATATTTCGCAAGGATGAAATGAAAGAACTTCAATTCTCATACAACTATAAAAAACCTTCTTTGAGGAGATACATAGGTCATTCCATTATCCAACTAATTGGGCGGAATGTAGTCAAGCTTTGTTTGAATCCTCATGTACACTTTGCAATTCAATTTTAGATTCTCTCCCCCGTGACATCAAGGATGAATTGATAATAATATTTATTTTAGTCTAAATGAATTTTAATTCCTTGGAAGGAAACTAATTAGACAAGGATTTGTATAGATGATAGCTTTGTATACATCCCTTGATACTCAAAAACTAATATTAAAAGCTTGAATTTTCTGATATCTAACAGTAAAGAGAAAACTTTGTGTAACTGAAAATGCAAAGGACCAATTCAATCAAAACAATGAACTTATTTCTTCTATCTTGGACAGGAAATAAATTTTGTTTGTATTAATAAAAAAAAGTGAATACAATTGATTTACATTTTAGTTGTAGTCACCATCCATGCTATCCTCTTACAATACCATCTTCCTCCTTTTTCTTATCTATTATTTTATATATATTATGTCTATCTCTTCTACATGGTCTTGGTATCCCATTTATATGATATGAAGGGATGCAACAAGCTAAGGATCATTATAAAATGTCTATTCTAAACTAAAACCCTATTTTAAGCAGCAATCACAAATTTTATACCTAATTCATGGAAAATTAGGTGAGTTCGGTTGAATTACCCTAAGCATGTCCAATAACTCAACATAAAGATCATCGTGGACCCATTTATTATCATTCACCTGGATTTCCTGTGCAAGGTCATGTAACTCTACCTGGTCCTGCTTTGCTTCAAACTCAATCATGTCACTCTCATAGGCTACATAACTATTCTTGATCTCCTAGGCCGCCGACATCAGGTTGTTAAGCAAATCTGGTTGATCCTCCTCCATCCCTGGCAGATCAGGCTGCATCACTTGATGTGGATTTTCATTCCAAGTATAAAAACCCATCAATAAACCCATCCTCTAGCTTGAAATTTGAATATGTTATACTTAAGTTAATCCTTGTCCATTTATAAAAACACTTTGAAGAGCCTACCACCTTGTGATACACATAAACCCATTTCCTCATTAAATGCAAGCATGATATGATGGCCTCGCACATTCAAATTTTATTTCTTGCATCATACATTCCCTAGGGAATGACAATATTGTCTTGTCCATCCTTTCAAATCTAGACATACACAACCTTGATTACCATTATTAAAACCTTTCACTTAACCCTAAGGTTAATCAGTAATGCAACATAACCTCTCGTATGCATTTTGATTTCTTTAATCAGATCCTTCATCTGCTCTAAAATCACTTCAATTTAATGAGAACCATTCTTTCAACTTCGTATCTCTAATTTATCTTTATTCTCTTGGGAATCTGAATAAGACTGTTTCATCCTCTTCATAAATGATACCCATTCAATTCTTGAGACATTTCAAATGTGCAAAATCTGCCAGTGTACTTTGATCATTAATTCAGTCTCCTTTCTATTTAATGCTTAGTTTTCTCCATTTTGTAGCCTGTTAAAAAGTCCTTCACGAAATAGATAAAAAAATTCCTATTTCGCTTACCCCACAAATGTCATTTGCGAAATAACAAAAATTCTCTGTTTCTCTACTTTGTTTTATGCTCCTGCGAAATAGCCAAAATTTTGCCATTTCACAGCTGCCACCTTTTTTACCTGTGAAATAGCGAAAAAGGTCCCTTTTGAATATATCCAAGATTTTTCCACATTTTGGATCTCTGCAATATGCCTCCATATTTGATTTCTAAATATCATTTATGCTTTAAAATGCAAAATTTCAAAAATGTCTCAACACCACATAAAAGGTTGAAGACATCCAACATAGGCTGAACAAGAATGGTGGTTATACTTCTAAAAATGATAAACAAGGGAGTCTGGATTTTTCTCCAATAATATCCTTCTCCCCTCCAAGACCAAAGAAAAGGGAAAATTTATTCCAGTAGAAAAAGATCCCAAGATACAATTGGAGGCAAAGCATGGCCCTAATATAGAGGTCTTAGAAGAGAAACCAAGTGAAAAGAACAAATAAATCCTTATTTTAAGGAACAAATGTAAGGGATAGAGCCCAAGCAAGAATGAGATCTCAACCTAGAAGTAGGCCAGTGATAAAGAAGATGAAGCACAATTTTAGAAATGATCTTGAACTTTTATGCTCATCACTCAAAGATCAACCAATGCCTCAAAAGGTGGAGAGCATCAACGAGCATGAGAAACACACCACCCAAAGTCATCAAGCCCAGTTTGCATTGAGAAACAAGGTATATGAACTTGTTATGGCTATAAAAAAGACATTTTTCACTTGAAAAAGCATGCCTTATCAGATACCTAGCTAAGCAAGCAACTCACCAATCACCCCTAGTCATGTTCACCCCATTTAATAAAGATGATTTTTCAAAGGTGGGTATGTTCACCCATTTACCATTAGGAAGTAATATCCTCACTCATAAATACACCATTATTCCTAATGTGCTTAAAATTTCCAGACAAGATCACAATTATTTGCTCCCCTTGTCTTGCTATTTATGTGTCAAAAATCATGTAAAATACAAAAATTAGGTCACAAGAGAAGTAATTGAAAAAATCTAGTTAATGGGTCCCTCTATATTTTAGGGTAGTGGTTAGTTAGGATAGGTATAGTTAGGTTGTTTTCCTTTCCAAGAAGTACTATGGCACATGTTTCCTTTCTTGACGAAGTTTTCCTATATAGTTTTGGTTTTTCCTAAGTGCGTATGACAAAAAATTTTGGGACCCAACAAGAGAAACAAGTGCAAAGGATTTGTTTATTTATTAGTATTATCAAATGACTAAAGTGAAGGAGCAATTCAAATGTGACAAAGAATACTCACTATGCTCGTGCTCTGTTCACAGTTGAATACTTTGTTAAAGTTAAACATGTTAAGGTCAAATAAGGTTTTCTTGAACTCAACTCACATCTCTCTCAGAAATAGATATTCTCTATCTACCATTGGTTTTTTTGTATGAAAAATGGATTCCCTATTTATGATACGTAGGTTAGAAAAAAAATCTCCAATTAAAGTGGTGCAATATGTCGTAATTAACCCATTCCTTTTATGAACAAAATTACATGGAAATTTTGTAGCTAGGAAATTTGTTTTATATTTCTACAAAATGCTTTTCCCATGCTTATTATTCGAACAAAATGTGAAAAAAGGAAATTGAAACAAAATATTAACAAATTTATTGGTATTCTTTGTATCATGTTGCAAAACTGGGGAAAATATTAAGTAGTATGGAGATTGGGTGGTCTGAAGGGGTGTCGTCCTTATCATCCTCCTTGTTAGTAACCATGACCTCTTCTTCATGTGCCTAATCATTGTCTTTAGAGTCTAGATCAAATTCAAAGACCATAACCCTTGAATCATCCATCCAATCCTAATCAAAGTTGGCATTGTGCTAGTAATCTTCCTTAGGAACCCAAGTGTAGGACCCAAGTGGTCCCGATGTGTACCAATGAACATCATTCAAAATTTGTAAATAAAGGGAAGATAGAACACCAAAACACCCCTCTTGAGATAGGCCTTTATGTCTATGGCTAGAGGAATCCCAATTCCATGCTTATCCACCTCTAGGGAATGTTCGAGGCCACCAATTGTCACTCTCAAACAATATACAACCCAATCTTACAATCTCATCCTTTGGCTCACATTCCCTAGGGGCCCCCAAATCTAGAGAATATGTAGATATTCACTTTATAGATATCCTTTCTGATGAGGAAATAAACATCAAGTATCAATTTCACAACAACCATAACTAATTCATTGTCTTTATTGAGAAGACATGAAAGTCGCCTATTTGTAGGGCGACCTAGGAAACAACTTTGATCCTTGTTGATATTTAGCCTAATAAGAGTATCTGAGATGCATAATCCTTTCTCTGCTAAAGCAATAATTTCCTATGTAATATGAACATGATTTCTACAATTAGAATGGTTTATTAAAATGAAGGTTCTCTCTTTTTATAACCTCTCAAACCTCTACACACGTGCTAGCTTTCTTTCACTTTGGCAATTAATTATTTCAAGAGAATGCTTGACATACCAGAGTTACATTCCCAAGGCTTTCCTCCTAGAAAATATTTAATTTTTATATTTTTCCATGTGACAAAAAAGATAATAAGAGGAAATTATATTCCTCAAGCTAAGTAAATAATTAATGCATTAAATACTAGTTATTATGACAAAAGATTCACTTTGATTTTGTTAGGATACTAACTCTTTAATTGATATTTTGGTGTTATTATGGGTCTCATTAATTATAGAGAGAAGCTTCCACAAATTATTATAATTAATATATATTAACTACTTACATGAGGTAGTATATGGCAAAAAATTAGACTCTCGCTAAGTGAAAAATCTTATGGTCACCCCTTGTTACCATTTTAGTTTCCAACCTAGCAAAAGAGACTTCATTGTCATCATATTTGAAAAGAGAGAGATAAAAAAGAAAAGCTATAAGAATTTAATATTCAATTGATGTTAGTAACTCTATCTAGGTTATGGATGCCTATCTATTAGTAGAGCTATGCTCTATAGAAATTGAATCAATATCCTTGTCGTGACTAGGGACACTTGTCTGCCAGTAAGAATCTATCATGTTGGATATGAGGGGAATGACTCAATTATGTATCTTATTGGGAGAATGATGTTTGTCTTGTAACATCTCATAGAATAAAGGAATTAAAACATAATACACACAATTGGAATGTGTGGTCGACACACCTCATGAAACAAGGTCACATATACATAGTTTCTTAGTTTCAAGGTCTTTTGGTTTGGTAAATCATTTCTAATTTTATGTTGCAAGCTTCAACATTTCATGCATTTTTCCTTTTCTAACCTAGGAGTATTTTTCCCTTTTTTTGATATTGTATAGTCACTATGTGTCAGGTTTGTTTTGTCTTTGACGCTAGGATTTATTTCAGCTTTCTTGGGGTTTTGTGTTTGAGGTTTTCATTCATCAACACTTGTTGGTCATCATATCAATATCTAGAATAGCTTCACTGTTGAAATCCATGTCATGATATCAACACCCTTTTTTATTTAAAATTTTCAAAGTGAAATCTTCAATTTTCCTAAATAGAAAAACTAACCAATTAAAGTTTCTAACGTTGGGAAACTTTTGCTTACAGGAAAATTGGAAGAGTGATGGTGCATCTCATGAAAAGCAAGTTGACCAACTTCTAAGTCACCATATTCATCATTGAATAAGAGACATCAACCATGAAATAGTGGAATTCAAGCCTTCTTGAATGCTAGAATGTGGAAATAGATATTCAAAACTTCACCCTCCACAAGCGAAGGTCCCCTATGAGTCACCAAATTTGTAGATGTTATGTACAACAGTTGATTTCTCAACATAAAGTTTTACAATTTGAGGTCTCCTCTTTATTCCTTTTGTGCAACCTTGCTTAGTGACATGAAGATATGTTATCTAGAAACTCTTTCTAAAGTTTGTACGACCTTTGTTTCCAAGTAGACCCATGGTTCTACCACATATCAATTTTGTGGGATTTTAAGCCAAACCCATGAGGCAGTTCCTTGAAGCTCTCTAATTGTGTGACATATATATAGGTCAATTTTCCATAAAATTTTAAGAAACAAGACCCACACTTTTTTAATTTAGGATCAATTTCATGGAGCATCATGGGGATTCATTCTTAAGGAAGTCACTGTCTCACTGCATAAAGTGAGCATTCACTGTGATTGATGTTAGTAAGTTACCTTCTCATGATGGAAAATTAGTTGAGAAAGTGCAGTTAGCATTCACGATACAAGAATAAAGGTTAATGATGAAAAGTCCCAGACATGAATGTGGTTATAAAAAACATCATTATTAAAATGGTCATGTTACTAAAATGCAAGAAATAGAGGCATGATCTATAAATGCCTCTAGGCCCTTACCAATTTAGACATTGTATTTTTATTCTTCTATTGGGATTTTTGTTTTGGCTTTAAAATCCTTTTAAAATTAATCTCTATGGGAAATATCCACATCTATTGGGAGATGTATTTTTTTATTAAATCTCTAATGTGAGACCTGCATTCCAGCCTTACCATGTTTGCTCTTTAAAAAGTATTAGGTTTTTGTTGTTGTTTTCTTTCTTTTGTTGGTTATCAACATGTTTTGTGTCATTAAAGTGTGTATGTAGTCCTATTTACCAATGTTGGTTTCTATATGATCTAACAATTTTGGAAGATCATGGATCATTTAAGTCATTTACTCTTTCATTTTCCTTAAAATAGAAGATGAACTGTATAATTCATAACAAAATTCCTAGAATGGTTAAATATTGTGAAACTATTTATGTATATATGCATTTTCATCAAACCCATGCAGATGTTATCCACAATGAGGATTTGAATATTACACTTAAATTTATTACCACTTCATGTGTTTTGTTCTCCTTTCCAACAATAAAGGGTTTGTGGTGTATTGTGTCTTTCTTTCGAAAAATAATATTTTTTTAATCACATAAAGGAAGGCTTTAAAGTGTTGCAAAAGATTTGCACTAGTGCATTTTCCTAGTTTGGTTTTCACTTGGTTTACTCATGTCTCTTTTCATCACATAAGAATTAATAGTCTATTTCTAAAATCTTGGAGATCGTTTCACATAGTGCAATGGGTCCCACACCTATGAAACTTCCCAATTGTCCTTATTTAGGTGTGAGCCTCTTAGGGATTGACAATATGATTCAATGTTAATTGATAATTATTGTATAAGATAGTCTTAGTGAATTTTTTTTAATGTTGTCCTTTATTTTCATTCATACCCTTGATCATCACCCAGGTTGTGTATAAATAGATTTCAATAGAATGACAGAAAATAGCCTCACAAGATCATTCAAGAGACAACACTAAGAATATCAACATGCAATTGAAGTGCAATAGTAAGTTTTTTTTAAATTCTTGAATCAATAATAAAATACATAAAAAAATTTGAAGGGATAGATAACTAATCTAGTCACTTACATATCTTATCAACAATATTCTAAGACATGAACTAGCTCTAAATTAGGTCTCACAAAAATCTCTTGCAAGTCCTCTAAACAACTATGTATTTATAGTCATCATATTAACTTCATAACAATACATGTTTAAGTCATTTAGTAACATATTTACCATAAAATAATCCCAAAAGGTTTAATCTAGCTCTTCTCAAAAGAAAATATTTCCAAAGCATATAAGATACATCTATCTAGGTTGTCATGCCTATTGTTTGTCAAGTTTCTTTTGTTTGTAAAAGATGTATTTGGGAACCTTCTCTTGCTCTTGAATGTCATAGATCTATGAATCTTAAAAAATTGAACTTCTAATGATAACTGATATTCTAGTTTCCATAGAAGAATCATATCCATAATATCATTTAATCATTACATCATTTGAATTCATTATATGCTTACAAAGCAATGTAATATTTTTTATACTAAAACCCCAATCACATCCACACATGCATCTTGAATACTTTATTTAAGATCCTTGAGCCACCAAATAGTGTTTTTTTACCATTTTGGGTAGGAAAGGTAAAAAAAGTTACCCATGACAAGTGATTACAATTTGAAATACTAACACATTCCTAGCACACAATGCTCATATATTATAACCCAACCTATATGGACTTCCCAACTCCATAATTTTTGTGATATGTTATTGTATACACCTTAAATTGGTCAACAAAAGTCAAAGAGGTAAAATCAAGTCAAAATCATTGATTAATTATCAAAGCCTTTAATTAAATAAATTAAATCCATTTAGATTAATTAAATTTGAAAATCAAATAACTATATAATTGATTTAATCAATTGATTATATAGTTCATTGAATTAATTAAACTCAACCCATCTAATTCCCATACATGGCTAATTTAATTAAAGCTTTGATTTACTTAAATCCTAATTTATCTCAACAACCACATATGGACAAAAATCTATTCAACCAATGAGAGATAAGGATTGGGATCACATGGATCACTCCAAGGCTTTGCTATATTGACCACTTAATTTAAATGGAACAATCATGTCCCTCCATTAGGGACACATCAACAAACACAACTCAACCTTGCCTCTAACCATGAGTTAACTCAACTCACATTAAAATCACACCCCTACCATTGGGAAATCCAACAAATAGTATGCATTCTTAGTGCAAATGCTAAATTATTATTTACTATCATCATAACATCACCATTATAGTTAAATTACATCCATAGTTTAGCATAATTGAATTCATTTGAGCACTGTAATTCCAAATTCATATCAAATTGAGCATGTAGATCATATCATTTAGCTTAATTAATCACTCTCATTCTAAGGATTGTCACTTTAGGAGTGCTTTTATAGTTGAGAACACAAATTTAGTCTTCTTAGTTAGTGAACCATAGGACGTTCTTAATCTGTTCAATTCAAAGTTGTTAAATAGTATAGATCTTTGCAATTTTAGTTGATATTTGATTAAATTAGTCTTATGCAGGTATTTTACATACTACAAATGGTGCCTATTGAGGGGATGATGTCTCAAACTAATAGATTTTGATGATTTTTTTTTTACCATTTTGAGTGAATTTTTGTTGCAGATTTGACATTTACAGGTATAGGAGAGCATATACACAAAAGTTAAATGTGTATAAAGAAAAGTTTAGTGTTTATGCAATAGATTTTGTCATGTACAGACAAACGTTTGGTGAATACAATAATTCTTTTAGTGCCTGCAATTATCCTTTTGTCTCATGTCTGACTTTCTTACAATGCCTGCACCTGAATTTTCTGATGCCTATTTGTAGTCTTTACAATGCTTATAAATTTAAATATTTCTTTTAGCATGTGTTAACTAAATTGTAGCGCATAGTAACTAAAGTGTGGTGCATAAAAGCTAAATTGTAGCGTCTATCAGATTTATAATAGCGCATGTAATCTGCAATTTGAAAATTTAAATTTCTCATATCTTAAGTTGTTTAAAATGTTTGTAGATGTCAGAACATAAAAAGGTGAGGAAAGTTGGCTTCTCAAATTCCTAATTACAACAATGAGAAAGAGGTAAAAAGGCTTGATAAATATGTAAATGAAATTCACAATGCAAGTATTATTGATGAATTAGACGATGATGTTAAGGCATATAATCTTTATATAAAGATAATCAATCTTTATCAAACATTGTATAACATTCCTTTGATCAAATTTTAGGCTTATAATTTTTAAATGAATTCTTCACATTTGTGAAAATACTTTGAATTACCTTCACTTTGGCTTGGATTGTGTTGGATTAATGTTTGTGGAAGGGGATTCTTAGGAGTGGGAATGATCATCAAGGTACATATTAAAAAGAAAATACGTATAAAAATGTGCATATAAGCTTCGAACAAGGTGAATCTTAAAACCTTTGATTTCAAGTCATTTGCTTAAATTGCGACATCTCAAGGTTGAAAATATAGTCTAAATATAAACCTATTATTGTTTTTGAATGATGATATTAGGCCTATGCTCTCATTTTTTAAGATGATCAAAATGCCAAACATGACAAATTTGTCAATAGAAAGAAAGGTTAAGGAATGAACAAACACATAATTATGAAGCCTCATTGATTTTGAACAACGGTATCAGGCCTATGCTCTCACTTTTCTCAAAGTGATCAAAATGCCAAATGTTATTTAGTTCCATTATTTTAAAGGATTGGAAATGAAAAAATAATGTCAAACACCTTTGGAAGATAAAAGGTAGTAGGGATTTGCTCTCGCTCTTTTAGGGTGATCAAATTCCTAGACCTATCTTTTTCTTCAATTTTACTTTCCAAATTGTAAGTGATTTAGAGCCTTATAGGGCATATCTCCCAAGTTACTTATAAAATCCATGAGAGGTAAAGCCCAAAGTGAGATACAAAACCACTTTAACCACAGTTGATCCAACTCACTCTAAAATGAAACACTTACATCCTTAATGGGGTGGAAGACAAAGAGCGATGTAATAGCCTTCCTCTAGTAGTCTTAACAAATTGCACAAAACCTTCCATGCATGTGGTGGGAAGCTCTCGTAATTGAGAGGTAAAAGAAAATCTCTTTGAACGAATCATTAATTAAATCCTGGTTAATTAGTAAGCCTACCTATTCAAACATGTTAAACCAAAATTGACGTTAGGTAAATTTATTGAAGTGTTTTATGTTAGTCCTAAGAGATCAAATTATTGAGATGGGGGGTGAATCAATAATCAACTGATTGACAACTTTTAAACCTTATAATAACATTCACAAGATTAAGTTAATAGTAGCAAATGAAAACTTCAAACACATAAGTACATCCATAAAGCAATGAAACACTTGACATAGAGATTTTTCACATGGAAACCCAAATTGGGAAAAACCATGGTGGGAATTAGTACCCAAAAAATTTTGCACTCTTTTGAAGTACGCCTTGTGAGGAGCTTAACCTTGTTAGGAGCTTACAAAGACACTGTTAGGTGTCACATAGTTAAGGAATTTACTTATAGCCCTGTTAGGAGCTTTACCATGTTAAGAGTAGCCTTGTTAGAGGAATTAGGACACAAGATATGTGCCACCGTGTTAAAGGATTTACAATAAAGACATGTTAGGATATAAATGGTTAAGGGATTTTGACTGTTGCAATGGTTAGGGAATAACAAGTAGAATGATCTGTAAATAGAAACACCTCAGCCTGATTAGATCCATTGTAATGAACATAATCTCTTCTCTCCATAATCAACTTTACCTTGGCTTCATCGTACCTTCACACACACATCAGCTATTCATGATCAACATGGTTGTACTCTCATTTTTTAGAGCACCATCTTCAAATTTTGCAGAGAAATCCATGTTTGGCTACGGAAAAATTAGTTTATAATGGGTCCTTTATCTTCATTTTTGGTTTTAGACCTTGCAGAAGTGAGGTGGGATTTGTTTTGGCATGCCTTGGGTCCTTTGTGTGCCCCTACAGTCAGTGGAAATGATCAGAATCCATGGCACCCTATTTGCGCCTTTGTTTTAAAAAGAATGTCTTAAAGGCATATATCCCACATTGGCTATGTCGGGGAGTTACTTAGTGTTTTTTAACCCCCAACATGAAATAGTTAAGTGTTGAAAGGCATGTGCCTTTTGGCAGGAAGATTGATGGAGCAGGCGGTTAAGTGGCAGTCACCTAGCGGTTAGTGGAGAGAATTTTGGTGGGCCCGTGGTCAGGTAGCGCGATGTCACTATCCCACAAAGGAGATGATGATGAAAAGTAAAGTGCATGGGATAGTGAGGTGGTGATGCATGGCACTAGGGACTAGTCGAGCAGTGATCCAAAAAGGTTAGTTAGGATGACAGGTGGCGGGCTCTCATGATCTCGCAATCCAAGTGACTAGGAAAGAGAAACTTCACAGGATCGTGAGGATGTGACATGTGACAGGGTTGGCCAGGCTGATAGGTGATGTGGCGAATGTCCCAAAAAATTAGGTGGTGCCACATGGCATACGTGACAGATAGTGGGACCAAGATGACAGTTGTCACAATGTTGTTATCCCACAAAGGAAATTACAAGGAGTGAGAAGGTGCGCAGGATAGCGAGGTTGCACCATGTGTCCGGGTTGAGGCAATGAAGAAAATGAAGAGGTGGGACCATAGGTGACAAATGGTAGAGCCTTGTGATCCATTGATCAGATGGAGGTGGAGAGAAAAACTTCACGAGATCATAATATGGTGACGTGTGGAAAGGAGGAGTTGGAAGGTGAAGCAAAGGCAAGTTAACATAGGCTCGGATCCAATGGTCTTTATGATCTAGAAAAAAAAGATGCATGATGGATATGGAGCACGATATTATGAGATCTTGCCACGCTTCCCAAGTTGACAGTAAGGATGGTAGGGTCAGGATGACAGGGGTGATGAACATGTGGTTTCTAAGGCCAATCAGGGTCTGCCACATGGTGGTCGTCGGGTGGTTGGCCAAGATCAAGTATCCTTTTACTTGGTGCTCAGATGTTTTAAATAAATTTCTATGACTGTGTTTTAAAGTTGATTATGGGTTTAAATATGGGTCACTCTTTTTTTTTTGGCGCACTGAGGTGACTGTTGGCAGGGTTTTCTTTTGATTTTCTTATGGTTTACTACCATGGTGTTGCTTTCTAAGTTGCAGAAGGGTAGATGGCTCGACTTCCTGCTAGAATCAATTTTATATGGCCATGTTATGTTGCAGGGAGTCTAATTTTTCTTGCATTAATGTGTTGACTAGATGGGTTAAGCTTTTCATCAATTTGTAGATATTTATAACCTTGTTGGCCTTTTAGGGTCTTTTCTCTTCAATGTTGTAGCTGGTGGCACTTCTTTACAAATTGGGTGGTTGAGAATTAATGTTGGGTTTTGCCCTAAGATGATCAATTGCTTGTTGCATCCTTTATAACGATTTTCATGATCACTTAGGAGGGGTTCCAATTTTTAAGGGTCCATTAGCAAGTGTTTGGGTGATTGTGAAATTTTGTAAAAAAACATTCTCAGAGCAAATGTTGAGGGATTATGTGTTTAATTTTGTTGTAGGTTTTGGGTTTACTGGGTAATGAATTGATGTTTGATTGAAGATAGAAATGAGATATTGAATATAGATGATTTATGATCCATATCTCTCTTGTGTATGAATTTCATGAGTTTTCAGGTGGAAAGAGTTCAACAATTTCTTTCTATTTTAGTGCATTGTTATGATGTATGTGAGTTCATTTCTTTCTTTAATCTTATGATCAAATAATCGCTTTAAGTAACTTGCAGATTCATGAGGTTTATGCCAGGATCTTTATAAGAAGTGAGGGTTAGGTTTTTAGTTAAGGACTATTGTAAGGCAATATTTTCTTAGATCTGAAAGCTATTTAGTGAATTTATGTCATACTGAAGTTTGTATTCTTGTGACTTCATGCCTAGTGGAATTAGGCACTGATCAATGTTGTGGTGTTTTACTAGGTCATGCATTATTTCAAATCACCTAAATTTTCTATAAATTTGATTAAATAATGTTAAACCATTATGTTTTATGTTATGATATAGTAATAACCATCCCATGCTCCAATTTAGTTGAGGATCACTGAATATTTTTCCAATCTGCAATATTCTCCTATTTCTATTGAGTTTTATGTAAGATTTTCTGCTAGTTTTGTTCATTTCACAAATTGGGTGCATAGGTTGTGAATGGATTAAGGCCCCCCCCCTAGGTCTTGTAGAACCCTAAGTGTAGAAGGATAGTTTAGTATCCTTTTTAGTTGGTCCAGTCCTCTTAGGAAGTTTGATAATTAGAGTTGGCATCTCTATAGAATATGGTGAGGAGTGTACTATTGGCCTTAGTGGCATAAAGCCCATCTTTTGGGACACCAAGACAAAACACAATTCTTTCAACTTTATCACATATATATTGTTCATTAAACCCTAGAGCCTTCCACCACTTTAATCTTTCCCTAAACGTATTACAATTTGACTTCCAAGCTTCCCGCTCAAATGCAACATGTCAATACGCACATCTTGATGCACAAAACATTTTTCCTATACCGCATTGATCCACACTTATATTTACTTATGAATTCATGAAGAATAGTCAAACACATTTTGACCCAACAAACTCTTCTTCTAGAATCTTCATGACACACTAGCATCAAACACTAAATGCCAGATTATCACCCTTGATCATTAGGAAATGACACCACATCGTGACTAACACACCATTATTTACTGTTGCTTCCATTCTAGTCACCAATTCAATATCTACCATTGGTATCTTAGGAACATACATTCTTTATCCTAAAATCACTTTTATAACTGCAATACCTCTCCATTGGTCATCCAAATAAGTTTTGGTTGCACCCATAGCTTCTACAGATTGTCCTTAACCTTCTCATGATTTACCACGAACCCTGCATGAAAAACATTTGGGAGTAGGAGTCAGGTCTCCTGATTTACCATGAACCATGAACACACCTCCATTGAACTCCAACAAATAACCTTTGTTATTCAATTGTGAAACACTCATCAAATTATACTTCAAACCTTCAACCCAATAAACACCATCACAAATTTTCTTATCATTTAGTGCAATCGACCATTTTCCTAGGCCTATTGCACTATATAGAACCATTTCTTCTCATTGGACCACACAAGTTGGTATGCACCAGATCCAAAACAATTTCAGAAGTATATGACTTAATGATAAAACTATAGCTAGTTAACTTCCTCAATTGACATTCCTTACACATCACATTATCTGGTTTAACTAGATATGACAATCCTCTTACAACTTTCTTCTTACATACTTTAATCAAGCTATCAAAATTAACATGAAAAAATATTTTGTGCCATAACCAACTATCCTCAATCTTAGCAATCTAAAAACTTTTAATAGTAGTGTTTAGATGGAACAAGCTACCTTTGGTCTTTTCATCGATGGCAATAAGATCTCTTGAATTAGCACAAATCCTGCACACACCTCCATTGAACTCCAAAAAACAACCTTTTTTATTCAACTGTGCAACACTCAATAAATTATACTTCAGACCTTTAACCCAATAAATATCATCACAATTTGTCTTATCGTTTAGTGCATTAGACCCTTTTCCTTTTACTAAACAAGGAGCATCATTACCAAATCTTACTGATTTTCCATCACATTCCTCCATTTTGATGAACTTTTTTATGTCACCATTCATATGATGAGTGTAGCCACTATTAATTATCCAATCTCAATAGTGATTCATGCTCAAAACTAATTATTTCTCACCATCTTCAGAGGGCTCTTCCTTAACTGACATAAATACAATTTATTCTTCATCATTGCCCTCCAATTCTTCATCTGTAGCACCTTCTTCAGCTAGATAACATGCCTTCTTTCTCTTCTCCTTGGATTGTCTTTCCTTTCATTTTCAAGACACTTGGAAGCAATGTGTCCAATCTTGTTGCATGAAAAAAATTTGAGAGGCAGCTCACCCTTGTACTTACCTTTTCCTCTAGGAAACATCTTAGCAAGTAAAGCTTCCAACTCTTCATGTTCAATTTATTTAGACAAAATGGATTCATAATCATTAAATTAAAATGTCATAGAAAAAGAATTAATAGCAACCTCCTTTCCTTTCCTAGACGATGCAAGAGTCATAGATGATTTAAATTAAGCTTCAACCTTAAACATACTATTATCAAATTTACTTAGCTCAAATGCTGCCAATTTTCCTATCAAAGAATCTAAAGTAATAGATCCACTTCCTAAAGATCTGACTTCCTGAATAGAAAAAACCCTAATGACAAATTGAGGTAATAAGGTTCTTAGTATTTTTCTTACCACATCTTCTTCTTCAAAATTTCCACTAGAACCTCTAATACCAAGAACCACGTCCTTGATCCTTTAACTATATTGTTCAATATTCTCACTTTCCTGCATCCTCATATCATAAAAAATTTCCTATGAGGCTATCTACCTTAGCCTTCTGCTCATGTGAATCTCCACCATAAACTGTATTCAATTTCTCCCACACGTCATGAGCGGTGTTTAGATCTTAAACATTGATAAACTCTGCATCAGAAAGAGTACTAGCAATGCCTTCCATAGTTGCAATATGCTCTTGTTGTATCTTCAACTCATATGCAGTAAGGGTACCTATAGGGGTATTATTGTTAATCCCTAAAGTTTTGTTGATGATTAGTGACCTACACTTAGTCATTTACCTAGGCAAATTTAGTTGGTTATCACTATGGTTGAGATAAAACTATTCAAGGCCAAGCAACATTGCCGAGCAGGAATACAGGTTGCCGAGTTACATCATGCCGAGTCGAGTAGAATACTTTAGTGCCAAGTGATAGAGATGTTAAGTGCCAAGAAGAACAATTTTGGTAGCGACAAAGATGTTAAGTGCCGAGCAGAACAGTTTTGGCATACATGTCAGGATTCATTCAAACTTCGAGGTGAAATGTTTAGGCTGACTTGTATGAGATTGGGCTGACATATGTATGCATTTGATATTTATCTACTGAGTTATTTACGCATTTAATTGTTTTATACTATGCATGGCATGGGGCCAATCAGGAAATCAGAATGCATTGGAGGCATAAATATTAGATCTTGATCATTGATCTAGATCTCGCCAACAGATCCATAAAGACATATAAGATTGCTTCTAACCCTAGTAAGAAACATATATAGAGAGAGAGAAAGAGATACACAGAGAGAAGGGTTGTTGTGTTCATGAAAGATGAACAGTGAGTTATTTTGAGAATAAGCCTAGATCAAGCAGAATGACAGAGCAGTGAAGAGCCGAGCAAAGACATATCAGATTATGAGATCACAGAAGGTATTGGAAAGAGCAGATCCATCATCAACATCTAAGTGCATAAGGAAGGATCACTACTTGAAACATTCTAATAGGTGTATCAGGTGAAATCTCTTAATAGAGTGGTTCTAACATACCTACTTTAAATCTCTTATCCGAGTGCTTACTTTACTGTAAGCTAAAATCCTTTCACAAGGTAGATTGCAATGATCTTTAGTTCTTAACCAAACAGACCTTTAACCAGGTAGATTGCATTTTGTAATCAAACTCTTGTAGCCCTAATAGGAACACTTTATTGATGTAGTAGTGAAGATTTTTTGGGTGTCATCCCCACCCTAGTTTTACCTATTTGGGTTTCTGGGGTACCAAAATTCTGTGTTATGGGTTATACATTTCATGTTGTTGATGCTATCTGATGTTAGGTTAAATTCATATATGTATGAATATGGATCAATTTGTTTTAAGTGATTAAGTTTTAAAATCTAATTCACCCCCCCCTTTCAGTATCCTGCTTTCCCATTATTGTACTTCCAACAATTGGTATCAGAGCATAGTTCTCCTACACAAGATTTTAATTAGCTTGTGAGTACAGATCTTGAGATGGAGGTTTACAAGTTGGGTAAAGTCATTGAGAATCAAAAGATTGAGATTCAGCTAGCATTACATCAGCTTGAGATAGCAAGACATGAATTGAAGAAATCATTGACAACTAGGAGATATTTGGCCAAACAAATGAATGATACTCATTATCAGGAAGATGGCACTGCAAATCTATTTTAGAATGGAGATTCTACTGAGAGCGATGCATCAATTGCAGATCTACTAGAAAAGAACAATGTACTGTGTGAAGAAGTCAAAAAATTGAAAAGAGAACAAGAAATGCAGATAGTGAGACTATGTGAAGTAGTGGAACAAAAGAAGAAAGCTAAAAATGACAAAGCTATGGCAGAAGAAGATAAAAGAGTGATAACTATCAGATTTGATGAAATGACACATGATGTGCAAATGATGACAATCAATCAGGTTGACATGGCAAATCAACTACTACTTGCAAATCAAGAGATTAGTAGGAAAGATATAGAAATGATGAATTTGAGATCTGAGAACAATCAATTGAAAGATGATTTGAGATCTGAGAAGGAACTGAATGAAAGGTTGAATAAACCTAATGAAGCTTTGACTCATTTTGATAATCTGATGGAAGCATCAAGGAGACCAAAAGATTCTTTTGGATTAGGTCACACTGAACCAAAGACATCTACTGAAAAAGGAGAATCATCTAAGAATGGTGAAAGGAGGAATGCAAAGACAAAGAAAAACAAACCTGTTTGCCACCACTGTGGAAAACCAGGCCATACAGTAAACATTTGCCGAAGCAAGAAAGGTAAGTCCAATCCTAAACCTAAGTTTAATGGTTACTATTTTAATTGCAAGAAATTTGGACATAAAGCACATGAATGTTGGGCTGAAGCAAGTGATGCACCTCCCAAACCAAGATTCAATGGTTATTGTTACAAGTGACAGAAACATGGTCATAAAGCACAAGACTGTAGATCCAATGCTAAACAGAAATGGGCATCAAAGACATAAACAAAAGCACCTAGGAAAGGCAACACGTAAAATTGGGATTATAACACAAGGCAGAGTTGTCATTACTGTGAAGAATATGGACATGCACCTAAAGATTGCTTAAAGACACATTTTAGAGGAAAATCTAAGAGTTGGATGAATGGAAGCCTAGTCTGCTTTAGTTGTTTGAAGATTGGTCACACTAAGAGAGAGTGTAGGATAAGAGTACCTACTCCTGATATTGAGGAAATAAGAGCACAAATGAACCAGACATGGGTAAGGAAAACAGAGCCGAGCAACAGTGAAACTACTGAAGCTGAGGTCACCCAATCCAATGGATCAGGTGATCACATCATCTCTAACTAAGCAAGAGAGGTATGTAAGGAACTGCATTTCAATTTTCCTTTCTTACATCAGTTCCTAATATGTAAATGTGCCAAAGTCCATATTTTCTTATGTTGAGATGCACCAAGACATGTTTGTGAAAAATGCCAAGAAGAGTTAACTACACTATAGGTGTCGAGTTGGTTGTCCGAGTAAGTTTTGTGATGGCCAAGTATGGTAAGCCGAGTGGTATGCAAGTTATGTTAGTCAGCCAATGACAACTGGTTTGCACTAACCTAATGGGTAGAACATTTAATGCTTACCTACCTTGACCTTTCGAGTCTATATAAGGATGAACAGTTTATTCTTCATTTTACCTTGCAATTTTTAGTATTCATAGAGCGATCGAAGAATTTGCAGAATTGATCTTAGTAAATTTTTTTTTGAAAATCTCGCCAGTGTACCGTCAGCAACCCTAATGTGAACAATGTGAAGTGTTACTTGCCGAGGTACCTTGTTCTTCATTTTCAAACCCTAATTTTAGAGATTATGGATGCAAGTTCTTCTACAACAGTCAAAGGTATGGAGGAGGAGCTGAAACAAATTAAGCTAGTAAGAAGTGATGCATGTGTACCTCCTAACTTTTGAGCCATTCCTGAAAGTGCAATTTTAGGTGATCTGAATGGAGCCCTCTCATCTACTCCACCAAAAGTACTTATGATCCATGATGTTAGATCTTGTTACTTGGTTAAGATTGGTGAAGTAGGTGATAGTGAATTGAGGAAATCCTACAACAAGTTGTGCGAAAATGGAGTTCTGAAAGAAAAATTCAAGCATTTAGCCGACAAAGGGTTAACTTGTGCCCTAGATTTTCCGCCAGACTTCAAGGATGAATGGATCAAGGTTGTTCTAAGCTGAGTTCATAATATTCATATGTGGCTGGAAAATGGACCAGTTAGGATCACTAAAGATATTATTCGAGTAACTGGATATCCTATTATCAGTAGAAAAGGAACAATGAGAGATCAAAGTAAAGAAGAAATAGCGGCTAACACTGGAACTATCTAGAATAATAGAGGTATGACTATCTCTACAATTGAAGATTCAAAACTTGACTTTGGAGTGAGAGTGATTGCACATAAGTTCTATCAGTCGTGCCGACTAGATAATGTTCCCTACACAGCTGTGGACCAAGCATGGAAGATAGTCAAGAAGAATCACACCTATGACCTTGCCGAGATGTAATTGACACAACTAGATGAGAAGTTACTATCAATTAGAAAAGCTAAGAGCTCATCATGTAAGTTTGTCTCTTTATTAGTTTGCATATTCTTCTATGTACAAAAGTCATTTCCTACATTGGGAAATATTGTTTGGAAGAAGGATAGACCTATTACTGTGCAGATTAGTGAATGTATTCAACAATTAGGAAATAATTTCAATAGTATTATGGGAAAATACTTTATGGAATTCAAAAAGAGAATGAGGTTGAGGTCTAGAATTCCTAGTTCACTTGTGGAAATGCACTATGAAGAGATATGTTTTCTATTTGATATAGAGTACACTTACATTCAGGCTGTTACACCTAGGGTATCATGGCTGGAGCCATTTCCTGATGAAGTTAACATTGATGAAACATTAGCAGCTATCACAACACTCCTACCAGAGGAGATTGATACAAAAGCAAAGAGATTTTGAAATTATGATTAAGCTAAGGCAAATATATCTATGAATCTTAAGGCAGGAACCATGGAGAGAAAGAGGAAAAAGATTGTGAAGAATCTGAATAAAATGGTTGGATTGCCGAGTGATGCGGAGCCAGAGGATGCACCTCTAGGCATATCTACTGGAAAAGGAGAAGATGTATCTAAAGAATAAGAAGAAAGAATAAGTGAATCTGAGGAAGAGATCTCTGTCAAAGCAAAAGGAAAGAAACCAACAACAGCCAAGGTAACTAAGCCAAGCCAAGAAAAACCTAAAGTTACCCCTACCATTGCCAATCGTCCAAGGACATGGTCATCTACTACCACATCTCCAGTAGAGAAAACAAAAGTTTATGCAAAGAAGGTTGGAGAGAGTAGTTCTGGATCAAAGAAAAAATTTGCAACAAAGGCTGTGCCAAGCCTACAAGTAAAGAGACCAAGAAGGAAACTGCATTTGGATCTAGAAAGTGATGAAGACAAGACTGAAACTGATGAACCCAGCAACATACCAACAACATCATTCAAAAGACCCATTGATATTAATGAGGTATGTGAGAATTTGAAAAATTTTGTAGGGTTATCTGGCTTTAAGTTTATCAAGTATGAGAAATTTAAGGTAGAGGATAAGCATAAAGTTCAGGAAGCTCTACTATATATGATGAACAATTTCAAGTTAACTCCTATATAGATAGGAAACAATGTGTCGAGTGAATTATATGAGTTTCTATCTAGCAAATGGGAATTCACACTTACTACTAAGAGACAGATTAGAGAAGGTACATTAGCCAAGGTTATCCCTGAGTTGACTAAGAAACAAAGAGCTAAATTCATTGAGGAATACAAGCATAAATTTCAACCTAAACTTAGAGGATATGCTATTTTGAAAAATGATATTGTGACCCTCTGTTGATTGGTTCCCTCCTTGGGACAATCCGTTGTTTGCTGGGGATTTTTTAGCCTTTCCTTCCTATGTTTTGTTAAAGGGTTTCGGGGTTCCCTTCAAAACCTGCTTTTACCGTAATCAAAAACAAAGTACAAGGATATGGAAGGAAATATTTGGATTGATAGCTCCACAAAAGGAGAAAAATGATGAAGGGACATCTGGACAGAAGGATCAAGAAGTGGAAACCACCCCTGCACCTCAGAAAACAAAAGAACAAATTACTACTGAGCCTAACAAGACTGGAGCAGAACCAAAAGAACAAACAGAGATAGTAAACACTGTTGATCTAACAATAGATAGTCCAATTGACATCACAATTGAAGACTCTAGTAATTTGGATGCCGAGGGTCAGGATGAGCCGAGAGATACAAGTAGGGAATCACCTATTAAGGCTACAGAGGCTGAAGGAGAGGATAATATACAGAAATCTGTAGATAGAGTTGAACAAAACAAAGCAGAGAAGGAGAAGACAGATGAACAAGAGGTAAACATACAAAATTCACCTATTTTAGAGGTTGTGAAAATAGTTTTAGATAGTGGCGAGGAGATGAGGGATACTAACAATGAGCCTAATGAACAAGAGGAAGTGCAAGTGTTGGTTGATTTACCACACTCTGCATCATCCACTCCCACTGGACTTAAAGTAGGAGGTATGCCTAATCAACAAGAAATTTTGACTGAATTGAAAGATGCAATGGTGACTACTACTGAAATAGGAAAATGTATTGTAGAAATGAAGCCTAGCAGTAGCTCACCTGAATTTAAGAGGAGGAAAGTTATGAGGAAGAAGTCTCTAATTCTTGATGTCACATTAGATGAAGTTATTGTGATTCCACCACAGGATCCCAATGTTTTATCTTATGAACAGATTGAGACTCTTCAAGAATTACTCAAGAGGAAGAAAAGGTAGGAAGAAATGAAAAGAGAGCAGAAGAAAAAGCAGGTGTTACATGACATCAAAGATATATTTGTAAAAGCTTTTGACATGGAAGATGAAAATCCTCAAGCTCCTATTCTTGAATAGTTAGTTCATATTGTGCAAAAGGTAAATGATGACAACATTGAAGCCAATGTGAAGTTATTGCAATGGTTCAAGAGGAAATTTGAAAAGAAAGTACTGGAAAAAATCTCAGGAGAGATTGCGACAAAGCAGGTTGAACTTTCTTCTCTTGTAGAAATTTTGGAAGAAGTTGCAACTAATGTTTATTCTTTGTATAAGAAGTTATGTGATGTTGAATTCTTCACAAAGGATAATCTACAGGCCATAGAGAAATTGAAATTAGACTTGAAGTCAACTGGGAGTTCATTGAGTATGGATGCTAGCACTAGCTCCTTACATTTTAACAGATTGACTAATGCACAAAGGAGAATAGCCAAGCTCATGGCTGAAGATGGTTAGATAAGGGCCAAATTGATTACTATTTAGACCAACCTGATACCTCATCTGGAGGTAATTCAGAAAGAAATTTTAGCTACAAAAGAATTGGTTGAGAGAAATGCAGATCTCTCTACTACAGAAAGTTTAGCGATTCTAGCTACTGAGCTAGAACTCAAATTAGAGGTTATGAAGTTTGTTAAGGATAGTTGGGACACTGCATTTGCGTCCACCTTACAACTTCATAAATAGTTTTTGGATAAGTAAAATTTAACCCCCACCTGCAATCAGTGACAAAAACAAGGGGGAATCTGACAAGGATACAACATAAGAGGAGCATAAGAGGAGCAATACAGGTATAAATGTAATTTTTTTTTGAAGGCATGTATACTATGTAACTTTTTGTATATAGTATGGAGTACATTCCTAGGGGGAGTACATTGTGTACTTAGGTAACATTTTGGATGGAATGAATAGAAATGATAAGTGTGTTTTTGCCACTAATATTGTTGGTTGTTTTTCCTATTTTGAAGTTTTCCCTGAGAATTTTGAGAGTGCCTGTCTTTCTTGTACCTTGAAATTTGAGTTCATAGTTGAAAATGGTAATATCCTACTGCAAATAAGTCTGTTAACCTTAAAATCCATTTGAAAAGACCAGAAACCCTAAGCCTTTGGGTCATTTTCATTCAAAATAAGCCTTAGTTTCTAAGTTGAAGTTATGTTTTAATGTTACCTTTTTCGAGCTTAAGTTATGAAATAAATCATGTGCTTTTTAGACTGGTTGCTAAGTCTCTGAGTGTTGAAAGAATATTCCATTTGGTTTAGAGACTCAGTGGAATGCTCTTGTCATGTTATCTCTAAGAGAAAAGGAATATGCCTCTTTGGTTAAAAATATTGAGCAGCAACCATCCATCACATGAAAGATCTAATGGTGGTCGGAAAGTCTCGCAATAAGCCTTGCAGTTAGTAAGTTATTTGGAAAATTTGATATACTGTGGTCGCGGTGTCTCCAGATCAAATTAGAGTTAAGCAGTGAGTTTTTAAAGATTACATTGTCGCTGAGTCTCGGGATACAAAGTTAGTTAAGGTAAAGGATTCAAAGACTTGGAGATAACCGTAAGTGAAGAAAAAATATACGGTTGTCGCATAGTCGTTGATCAGTTTTGACAAGTTAGCATTCATTCAGCAATTAAGAGACAAGCAGTAATAAAGAGACACGTGTTCCAAAATATAAGTGATTAAAATATGCAGTTGCGTAGTATCAAAATGTGAAGTTTGACATCTGGTGACTAAGGGACTAAAGAGAATATTATATTCTTGTCGCCAAGTCTCCAAGTAAGTTTGGGTTTCTATGAACGTTTTAGAGAATTAGCGGAGCCATTGGATGATGACAGATGAGAAATCAACGGTATTCATCAAGTCTCCACATGAAAAGGTCAAAGGTAATTTCTTTAAGCGACTTAGAGACAGAGGGAAATAAATGTAACATTGAAATTTAGTCACCAAGTCTCCAGTATAAAATAGTTAAGAGATAATTGTTTAGTGATTAAGCGACATAGGCTTAAGTCGTGAAGTCTCATAAAGGATTAATATGATTAAGAGACTTAGCAATAAGCGTCTGATTAAAAGGAGATCTACGGTGGATGGGATGTCGCATGATAAAATCAAAGTTAGGATTTTCTTTCAGTGACTTAGATTTCTTCAGTCACGTGGTCACCAGACGCTGACTAAGGTTAAACTAAAGTAAAGGAACACATGTTGTCGCCATGTCTCTAAAAGAATTCAGAGTTAAAAGAAATGTTAAGTGACATAGAGATAAAGCATAGTCTCTAGGCCGCTAGATAAGGAAAATGATGAATATAGTGAGGAAAAATTAAAATTGATGCTGACATGTTACGGTTGAAAATTCACTGACCAATAGGAAGGCAGAATAGTAATGACAAGGTGGAAAAGTTGATGAAAAGAGCCAATCGCATCATTTTTTTTAAACCCTTGATCGATTTTAATAAAAAATTTCATGAATTTGTCATTCATATGAATTAGATTGCCTGTCATGATCAAAGGCTACGACTAGAATTTGTATTAATGACATAGTATGTGAAATTGAAGGCAGAAATGATAGATTTTCCAATAATGAGTTGCGTACTTTGAGCATTTTTCAATAAAAAGATGGTATCATGTTCATTATCACTTACCTTGCATTCATATTTTTAGATGCAGAGAATTTGTTAAGTTTGTTGTGTCTGAGAAAAGCGAGAATTGTTGCCTTTCTGAAGAGTGAATTGAGCTAAGTTTTTATAGAATTCAAAGTAATTGGTGTGATTTTCAGTGCTCTCAAATTATTTCAATACATTTTAGTTCAGAGTAAGGGTTTCCTCTGATAGATTTGTTTCAATTTTGGTGCCAGAAATTGAGAACAAAACATAACAGAACAAGATGAGTCAAGCATTGAGTATGGTTTCAACAAGTGGAAGAACTGATGATGTAGATGATGATGCCAAGGGAAAGAGGAACTATTCAGATGAGTTCCTGAATTTATTTCCAGGTTCTACACAGAATAAGAAAGCAAATGCTGATATCATGGTTGATGAGTTGGTCAACATCAGAGATGCGGAGACACCAAGAACATCAGGTTATTCTCTGTTCAATTACTTTTATAAAAATTGTGATGGAGTTGTGCCTATTTTGAATCCTTGGACATGTGTACTGGCTAGGTTATTGGTTCCTGATGTGTTTGTAGATATTTATTTTATTTTAGCCCTAGCAAACAATTATGATGAGCTTAGTAAAACAATTAAGAAGAGAGATGGGACTGTGTTACTTGCTTTGAATAGAAATTCATTTATGCAAGCATTTAACCTTTATTATCAAACATCAATTGAAATCAGCCTCAAAAAACAAGAAGAGAGGTATGAAAGGCAGTCTGGGGTTGTTAGAAATATGATAAAGAAACACATGCCAAAGGAGACAAGGAATTATATTGCCCCTATAGTAGGTTTGGCTCCTTATTGTTAAAAATATCTAAACCACTACATGAAATATATTTCCTATGCATTGTGTAGAGTGCTAGGGAGGGATGAAGGTGTAAAGAGGATAAATGTAGGTATTTTGATGATGGTTTTAGATATACAAGATGTGTGTACAAGCACTAGTTATGATTATATCCAATATATTATTGATAGGATGCATGAGGGTTTTGTTGCTATTAAGAAGAAGGACAAAGAGCCCAAGTTTTTGCATTATTCTATTTTGATGCATTTATTGCTTTATTTAAACTATCCCATAATGGATATACAGAATTTGAATCCCCAAAGGTTCCATTTCAATCAACCCAACCTCATTCAATTCTGGATCAAAGTGTGGAACTACACCGCTAAAGATTGTGATTTCTGCGAATTTGAGAATTGGATTGTATACCCTATTATGCAAAGCCTAGGAGTGAATAAGACCATGTGCCTACAAAATTATTGCAGCTTTTGAGGCCATGTGAGTATGTTGATAAGTGGCCTGGTGATCATAATTGGGGAGATTTCTACTTGGGAAACAACTTTATGATGATAAGAGTATATGGATGTTCACATCCTCCTCACATTCTCCCATATCATGTTCCAACTAGGATAACTGCAATGGAATTTATTTGGCAGCTAATGTTGACAGATAAAGAACACTTGGCACCACATAGAAAGGGGACATTTACCCCTAGACAGTTCAAAGTGTATCAGTTTACAATTGGCAAGAAGGCCATAGATCCAATAAATAATTGGATGATTCATTACAAGATAAGTGTAGCCTTGTGTAGATACAATGATATTGAAGGATTCATTAAGGGAGCCAAGAAGCTTCTAACCCCTACCATACCATATAACTATGTACATGAAGAGGGTAAGGAGGAGGATGCTATCAAAAATATTTTGGAAGAAGAAGTGATGGGAAAAGCAGAGAAGATACAAGAAGTTATGGACTTGGAAAAGCAGGTCAAGAGAAAAGGGATGAGTTTTGGAGGGTTCTACCCTAATTTTCCTTTTCTCAAGAGGATAGAGGCAATGATTGAATATCACACACTTATGTGTAATCAGCTGGAAGAAGCACTAGTGGCACCTGAAAAGGGCCATAGAGAAAATTCAGAGTCAAAGTATGACGGTGATAGTGATCAAGGTTGTCCTTCTCCTAGAGCTCACCCAGATTACCAAGCTGTACCATTAAAGATTGCAGCAGAAGGACAGGAGTATGTTGTTGACCTAACAGAGGTCCTAGAGCATGAGACTATTGATGAGCCTGCACTTAAAAGGAAAAAAGTTGACATTGGTGAGTCTTCACATGTCAAAACCTATGAGACAAAAGAAAAGAATAAAGATAAGGTGAGTGCCCTTATTCCTGGCAATAGGCCTTATGATCACCAGTTGAGGAAAGAGATTAGAAAATGAAAGAAACTACAACAAGAGGTTGAAGAAGAAATTGAATTACCTCTCCTAACTGGTATTGATGAAATAATTATCCATCAGCAAAATTTCCTTGATGATGACAATTTCATCAAAACTCAGGAGTTCAAAGATTTCCTTAGGTGGAATAAATAGAGACAAGTAAGTGAACAACTGAGATTGGAGGGAGGAGAACCAGTCACTAATGAGGCTCTCCTAGCCATAAAAAACTATGATATTGAGTCTGAAGAAATAACTCCTGAGGAGGATAGGAAGTTGGTTAAAGAAAGTGGTGTGTTACTTGCTGAGGGTTGGGATCTAGCATCAACCTTCATAATAGCTCAAATCAGAAGGCAGTCAGACTTGAAATTGACATTTGAAGTACAAGTTGGAAAAATGATCAAAGGATTTGGATATGATCCAAAATATCAAGCAGTTGCAATGTGGAGCCTAGCCCCTAAAGATTAGAAACCAACTCTGTTAAGCATTCAAGAGAGCATGGTAGGAAATCAAATGGTATGGTCAGTCAACAACACAAATGACATAAAGATTTCTCAGATTTTGACTTATTGGGCACATTTGAATGAGGATAAAACAAAGCATCTATCCCATAAATGTGATACTTTGATAACTGAGGCTAGTTCCATATCCAAAGATAGGGAGATGTGCTACATTAAGATACATGCTTTAGAAAATTCAATTAAGGATTTGACTAAGAAATTATTGGAAAATCCTGAAGTTATCCTTGCCACACCCAAAAAAAGTGTAAATGCAGAAATCTAGACAAAGGAAACAGGGAACAATGTAGAAACATGGGAAGGGATAAGTGAGTGTAATGAGAGGGTCTATGGACCATTAATAAATATTTTCCAGCATAGGATAGATATCCTAAAAGATAAAAATGACTTGGTACTAGCTGCATATAATAAATTACTTATTTTACATACTGAGGCAACTAGTTACCCTAATATTTTGAATCCTTATTTTTCAACTTGGTCAAATAGGACAATTTTTTTTTGAAAGGTTGGCCTCTTTACAGCCACATAGGCAAGATTTTCCAGAGATAGTGACCGAGGTTGGTGAAGAGATAGCCAAGATAAATGTGACTTTACCTTTCTTCAAAGGTAAGTTAAATCAGATTGAGGCGAGATTGAGCCTATTTGGAGCAGATTTCAATAAATTCATTCCTCCAATCAAGGGAGAAGACAATCTGATTAAGGCCTGGGCGGCTTGGAGGGAAGATTTTCACAACAAGTTGCCTAGTAAAGAGGCATTTATTGCAAATGGAGATTTATATATGGAATGCTACAATAAAACCCCGAATGAAGCATTCAGGCTTGAGACTAACGTGAATAAATTTGTGACAGATGTTAAAGGAATTACAGATGCCAGGTGGGACAGGCATAAAGCATAATTGCAAGATATTCAAAGTTTTAGTTGGCCTGTAGAGAGTGATGTGGCAGCATGTGATATAATGAAAAAAGCCTAAGAAGAAGAAGCCTACCATAATTTACCTCGACATAATTGATAAGGAATAAAGGAATGTCTGAGCACCTTGTACATATTTCTTGGAAGACAAGCAGGTTAGTCATCACCAAAATCAAATCAGAGACTATCCTCAGCATACACAACCAAAGATGTCGAAGATCACATGAAGACAAAAGAGAAAATTGGATTTCATCCTCTGTTTTGTCTTTCCACTGCTTGGTTTATCTTGTCTTTTGTTTTATCTGTATTTAGGGTTAGGTATCTAAAACCATCTGAAGCTTGTTGCATCCTTTCCTTAAGGATTCAAAGATGGTTTAGATATGTATATAGATCAATTTTGTAACTTAATAAGGGGGTGAAAATATAATTGTAAGCCACAATACAGATTTGTGTCTGAGTTTTTTGAGCTTTTGGTCTTTATATGTATGAATCAGGAATATAAATAAAATATAGTGCAACTTCTCTTCTATATTGTTTTTGTCTCTTTACTTATTGTGTATACTCTTTTATGTTTAATTTGTAAGGCATTTTAAGCATATTGGTTACAAGGTAGCTATCTAATTGCTCGCAAGTTTATTTCAAGGGAAGAACTAAGTTTTGTGAGTAGTTTTAGGGAGTATAAAAATATATAAGGTTTTGATACAGTGGTGTGGAAGTGACTGCGTAATTTTTAAGGCATCTTACTTGAGTTGCATATAGGTTGTAAGGCAATCTATAGTATCTTTATTTACTTTTCTATGGATTTGCATCTTTGACTCTGTAGCACAAGGATATGCATTGGTCTGGAATCTGTCGAGTTGTTTATTATCATCCAAGTAATTCAAAATATACAAATCTCTTACATTTACAGTCAGACACATATAAGTTTAAGTAATTGTATCAAGATATACAATTCATTTTATTAATCCCTTTGAGAGAGGATTAAAACAGGTTACCCTTCCTAAGTTTTGAGAACTAATAAATATGGAGGATGAACATCCTTAAAGCACTACTATTTTTTGTTATCATTTCAATAGTTGTCATGGTTAAGCTTTGTGTCAAGTTGTTTTCAATCTTATGCAGAGTAATTTACAAGATAATACAATAAACAAGCAACAAATCAGTATCCACATTTACTAATACTATGAGACATCAATTATATATAGGTAATACCTGCCTGGGTGTTGTGGAACCTAAAAAGAAGGAGGTGATAATAAGTTTCCCCAAATATTATCATAAATCCACATTAATTAGAGTTTTCTCTTGCTTGGATCATTAGTTCAAATATTGGGAGTCATAGAGTTAATCAAGTATTCAAGCACCTTTTGAAGGTTTAGCAAGAAAAAACCCTAAAAAATTGGCGACTCCACTGGGGATAGAGATTGTAAAGTCTTGTTGAAGTATTCATAAATTTTTAGTGTTCTAAAGTTTAAAAATTTTCATTGCAGTTGAGCTAGCCCATCCGAGTCACCTAACAAATTGGCGACTCCGTTGGGGATAGATATAATCAATTATATTAGAATTTGTCTTAGAATCTCTGGTGCCTTAATTCAAATCTTCCATAACAGTTATAGTTGCTGAGGTCATTTTGACAAGTTTTCATTTATCCCAAGCAATTGTTGGGTGGTGAATCTAAAGCTAAATCTCTACGATCAGTAAAAGTTTGTAAATATCTTTCAAAATGAATACTAGGTCAAAAGCTAAAAAGAATGCTGAAGTTGCATTAGATGGTGGTTTTGCATCAACTTCATGGAAGGAAATGTCTTGGAGAAAAAAGAGAAACCAATTCAATATAGATGAAGTCTCTCCAAGAAGTCAAAATAATAACACTAGGAGGGAGGGTAGCAATCAGTCCACCCATGGAGGAAATACTTCAGAATATGAAGAAGCTCCAGAGAAAGTATTAGAAACATATATGGCTACTTCCACTTCTAGTGAGAGGGAAGGAATAGATACAGTCAATTCAGAATCTTAGGAAGTTCCCTCTAATGAGCTTGCTGAGGAAGAAATATTCATCATGAAACATCTTTCCCTTATTCAACATATGAAAAGGGAAAGAGATCTTAGAAAAAAGAAAAAACATGAAAAGAAAGATGTTAATAAAATTAAAAGAAGATCTTTAAGATATCAAACTACAAGGTATACAGAGAGGTCTCAAAAGGACGAAGAAATACCTCTCACTCATAGAGCTTCTAGTTCACAAAATGTTAAAGGCAAACAAAAGATGACTGAAAGCAAAATTTAGGAACCTAAGTTTTAGAGGCCTTTAACAGAGCATATGTCCAAGTTGGATATTGATCTTGAGAAACTAAGAATTGATAAGGAGACCATGGAAAAAATGCTAGAAAAGGCACAAATGGAAGCTACAACAATTGAAATGAAGAAGAAAATGAATTTTTTGCAGTCTTCCAAATATTCTTATACTGGAACAAAGAATACAACAACTTCTAAAGCAAAAGCCACTACTTTTAAAGAGAATGATAATTTTCAAAGAAAACCATTGCATACTGAGAGGTATAAACAGTTTAACTTCATTGGTATCCCTAGATACCCCAATACATTTCCAAAAGATGTGGGTGATATAGGAGAAAAGCTCCCAAAGTTCGCAGGTAATAATATTATTTCTTATGAAACACACTTAAGAAAATTCATTGATTTTGTTGATGATTTAAATATCACTCATGAAGATGTGTTAATGAAGCTTTTTGTTCAGTCTCTAGTAGAGGATGCTAGAGAATGGTTTAGAAGCCTTTCTAATGGTTCTGTAGTTTCCATGGATGAGCTAATTGAATTGTTTAAAGATCAATATGGTGACAAAACAAACAAAGGATTCTTGCTGAATGAGTTCAATAACATCAAAAATAATTACAATGAAGAGGTCACTGAGTTTAATACCAGATTTCAAAGAGCAATGCACAAATTGTTTCAAAAAATAAGGTTGGATGAAGAGGTATGTTTAGCAACTTATTTGAATGCCTTTGATTCTAAAATGGGATATTCTCTTAGGGATAAAAACCCTAGAACTCTTACTGATGCTTATAAGATAGCAGTAAATATCAAAATGAACAGAAGGGTGTCTGGTAAATTAAATAGGAGAGATGATTCAAGGTTTAGTAGGAGTAACCTAAAAGAACTAGATTATAAGGAATATAGGGCTCCTCAAAACAATAGGCCTTCCTATAATAATAGTTACAATCCTCAGAATAGAATGCAAAACCATCCTTATGGAACTCAGTTTAAGGATGGGAAGCCTATTGTTTCATCTAGAAAAGACAAAACTGATAAGAGAACTCCAGACCCTTTTCATGAAAATGATGTCCATTTATGCAATGATGATTTTTGGTGTGAGGCTT
Organism: Thuja plicata; assembly: GCA_018584345.1. Lineage (NCBI taxonomy): Eukaryota > Viridiplantae > Streptophyta > Pinopsida > Cupressales > Cupressaceae > Thuja > Thuja plicata. The sequence goes on along the minus strand of MU227808.1, from coordinate 2,671,666 downwards.
GTAAAGCCCCACACAACCCTGATTTTTGTATTGTTTCCTTGGATTTGAAAGTAAATGAAGAACAAGGAAATGATGAAGGTGAACAATGTGATCATAACATGACAAATGCCTATTCATGTCATGAAGTAGATTCAGACAATGAAACTAAAAATCATGATTCATATGGTTCACAAAGAAATGTAGAAAATTAACATCAAAAATTTTTATCAGACAATGAAGCAGAAGAAATGGATGACCATATAAGATTTTATGCTCAAGACAATCAAGATCTTCCATCTATCAGTAAAGCTTCAGATGAAGAGAAAGCAAAGATTACTGCAGATTTAGTGAACAAGGCTAGAAGTAATTACCATTTAAGAAACAGAGTAGTGGGTGGTACTGGGAGTTAGCCATCTGGTGTGTTTATAAAAGAAAACAAAATAGACACCAAATATGTACAGAAGAAGGAAGGACCTGGGGAAAATGCAAACAAACCTAAGGTCAAAATTGTGACAAAAGTTTTAGAACCAAATGTTGTACAAGAAGGAAAATCGAAAGAGCAAGAAACAAGTACTTCTACTCTTAGGGTATAAAATAAAAAATCTAAAGAACCAACTCTGAATGTACAGATTGAGAAAAATAACATTATTGTTGAAAAATAAAAATCCCCAGATGTAAAATATACTCCAGTAGATATGGGTCACTGCTTATCTCAAATGACTATGAAAGTACCATTTTTAGAAATGATGAGAATCAAAGAACATAAAGAAAAGGTTATGTCATTATTAAACAGTGTGTCTATAGTGAAGGTTCAAAATAAAGAAAATGTTGATAAGAAACCAATTAGCAAAGGGAAGGAAATTGAAGTATTAACTTCTGAGATTCCTCAAATTTTCTTAAACACAACTTCTTCCCCTAAAGTTGTTGACCCATTTTTTCTTTCACTGGTAATTAATGGAAGGATGCTAAAAAATTGTATGGTTGATTCAGGAGCATCAAACACTGTTATGCCAGTGGAATTTATGAGGTTTATGTGACTACAAGTGGACACTCCTCATGAGAGATGTCAAGCAATGGATTCTAGAGAAGTCCCTGTGATTGGTACGATTGAAACCATGCCTTATAAATTAGCAATATGTCCTAATGTGGTGTTGACTATGAATGTTCTTGTTGTTGATATACCACCACACTATGGGATGCTACTGTCAAGACAGTGGAGTGCTTCAATGGGAGGTAGTATATAAAGTGATTTCTCATATGCTACTTTCAACATTGCTAGAAATAATGTTAAGGGAGGGTAGAACTCCTCACATGATAAAATGGTTTGAAGACACTAACATTAATTGTTGCATTGATGTGGATATGAAGAATTTCAGAGTGCAGAGGAATGACCATTATCATCAAAATGAAGATATTGATCCTTTGGTCAAAGAGTTGAGTGTAGAAAGTGATGGATTGTGGAAAATGTATTTTGATGGAGCTTGCTCAAAAGAAGGGTCAGGAGCTGGTGTGTTATTGGTATCTCCATTAGGTACAACTTTTAAATATTCCCTTTTATTGGCCTTCCAATGTACAAATAATACTTCAGAGTATGAGGCTTTGTCTTTAGGGCTAGAAATTGCCATCAAACATGGAATTAAATGTTTAAAGGTTTATGGTGATTCTAAATTAGTGGTAGCCCAAATCAGATCCAAATATGCAGTAAAGAATGATAGATGACAAATTTATAAATATGCTATTTGGGATCAAATTGAAATGTTTGATGCCTTTGGTATAAGATGGATAGAAAGGTCAAAGAATATAATGGAAGATTTTTTAGCAAATGTTGCTCTGAAAATTGATGATTAGACCTTACATGGGGTGTCAATATTGGAAGTCAAGACAAGACCAGTTGTTCTAGATAACATATACAACTGGAAAGTTTTTCAGGATGACCAAGATATTCTGAGATTCATTCAATGTCTAGACCATTATGAGAACTAGAGCATATATTGCAATGCTTGAAAATAATGATGGTAAAGACTATGTTTTAGGAAGTGAGGTTGTCTAATTAGGTACTAATCAAATTCCTAAGGGTCTGGTTGAACTTGAGGCATTGTTTAGTAGTCAACATGATGATTCAACAAAAATAAGCAATACTAAGACTGAGGAGTTGGAGGAAATAAACTTAGGATCATAAACTAGTCCTCAAATTGTTTACACTGGAAAAGGTTTAGATTCTCATATAAGGACAAATTTGATTAAATTACTGAGAGAATATATGCATGTTTTTGCATGGTCATATGAGGACTTAAAATCTTATAGGGAAGACCTTTTCCAACATGAGATCCCACTGAAATCAGAGGTAAAACCATTTAGGCAAAAATAGAGGCCTATCAATCCTTTACTGGATCCTAAGATGCAGCAAGAGTTGATGAAGTTAAAGGATGCTGGGATTATCTAGCCTATTAGACACTCAACATCGGTTTCAAACTTGGTGCCAGTAAGAAAAAAGAATGGTGACATCAGGATGTGTGTCAATTTTACAAATTTAAATATTGCTTCATTAAAAGATAATTATTCCTTACCTAATATGGAGGTAATGTTACACAAAGTGACTGGTTGTGAGTTGTTGTCAATGATGGATGGTTTCTCAAGATATAACTAGGTTTTAGTTAAAGAATAAGATCAGTACAAGACTACATTTACCACTCCTTGGGGAACCTATGTTTATATCAGAATGCCATTTGGACTGATAAATGCAGGAGCAACTTTTCAGAGGGTTATGGATGTTGCTTTTAAAGAGTTTATTGACTTTTTCATGGTCATATATCAAGATGATCTAACTGCATATTCTAAGAAAGTTGAAGATCATTGTGAACACCTGAATAAATTTTTTAATAAAGCTTTAAATCCTAAGAAATGTCATTTTGCAGTACAAGAAGGAAAGTTGCTGGGACACATAGTGTCTAAGGATGGGGTAAGAATAGACCTTGAAAGAATAGAAGCAATCCAGAAGGTCATTGCTCCAAAGAACCTGAAAGGAGTACAATATTTCTTAGGAAAGATTAATTTTGTCAGAAGGTTTATAGAAAACTTTGCAAAAATTGTCAAACCTATCATAAAGTTGCTAAATAAAGATGCAAAATTTAATTGGAATGAAGAAGTTCAAAAGGCATTTGAGAAAATAAAGAAGGCAGTGCAGGAGGCTCCTGTTTTAAAATCACCTGATTATAGTAAGCCCTTTTCTTTGTTTTCATTTGCATCTTATCATACAATTGTTGTTGTGTTATTACAAAAGGATGAACAAGGGTTTGAGCATCCAATTGCCTTTTATAGTAAATCTCTTCAGGCTGTAGAGTTAAATTATGAGATGATGGAGAAACAAGCATATACTTTAGTAAAAGCTGGAAAATATTTTAGACCATATTTGGTCTATGCTAAAGTACAAGCATATGTCCCACATTCAGCAGTCAAAGATATTCTTACTCAGTCAGAAGTCACTAGTAAGAGGTGTAAGTGGATAAATAGAATACAAGAATTCAATCTTGAAATCCACATTACAAAGTTAGTAAGGGGTCAGGGTTTGGCCAAACTCATGATAGATGATAACTTGGATTTAGTTCAAGTAAATGATGTAGAGACACAGGATCAGACAGTCACAAGTATAGAAAGACAACCATTTTATACTGATATTGTGTTTTTCTTGAAAAATGCCAAGTGTCCTGATAATATGACAGAAAATCAAAAGAGGAGTATGAAGTTGCAAGCTTAGAAGTACACCTTAATTCAAGGAGACCTATATTGGAAGGATAAAAATGGTGTGCTACTGTTATGTTTGGATAAAAATCAAGCTGAAAAAATATTGAATGAAATGCATGCTGGGATATGTGGTGGGCATTTTTCTGTAAAAACTACTACTCATAAGATTTCAAGGGCAGGGTATTATTGGCCCAGTGTTTTTAAAGATACCTATGCATTTTTCTGGAAGTGTGAGCCTTGCCAAAGGTTTTCAAACAAGTTAAAGTTCTCAGGTGCCCTACTATTGAATCCTGTAAGTGCTGAGGCACCTTTTTCCATGTGGGGTATTGACTTTATTGGAGAATTTTCAGAAAAGTCTAGTGGAGGACACAATTGGATATTAGTGGCTATTGATTATTTTACTATGTGGATAGAAGCTATCCCCACTAAAAAAGCAATAAGTAAGATAGTTAAAGAGTTTTTATTGGAAAATATTTTAACTAGATTTGGTGTCCCATCCAAATTGGTCATGGATAATGCCATGTGTTTCAAATCTGATGAGATCAAAGAATTTTGCAATGAATATGAGATTATAATGTCTTATTCATCCCCATATCATCCTCAGGCGAATGACCAGGCAGAATGCAGTAACAAAAGCATTCTAAAATTTTTAGAGAAAACTTTAGAAAAGAACAAGAGAGCCTGACATACAAAGTTGAGACTAGCCTTGTGGGCTGACAGAATAATAGTTAAGAAGGCTACTGGTAGATCAACATTTGAGCTAGTATATGGTTTTTAGGCTAGGTTGCCTGTAAATAATCTGTTACCTATATACAAGTTCATACAAGAGAAAGAATTAGAAGTTTCAGATCCAATGAAAGACAAAATATTACAGTTGACTGAGCTTGATGAGATCAGAAGAGAAGGACAGAAAGAAAACATAAAGTTGCAACAAAAAATGAAGTATCTATTTGATAAAAGAGCAAGTTATAGAATGTTTTTATCTGGTGACTTAGTGCTCCAATGGAATGTAAGATCAGAAGACAAAGGTAAGCATAAAAGGTTTGAATCTTTGTGGCTGGGGCCTTTTATTATTTCTAAAAGCTTTGGGAAAGATTCCTATGTTCTGAAGAACATGAATGATGAAGAGTATGAGTTTCTAGTGCATGGGCAATTTTTGAAACCTTTCTTCAATTGAAAACAAAGTTTTATGCACCAGTAATTTTGTACCATATTGTATAGGGGTAGGTTTTCTTTTCTGTTGTGTGTTTCCCTTTGAGCTGTACTTTAGTCTTCACCAAATAAGGGGTCTGCAACCAGAGATTCGGTGATTCTTTGCCATAAAATTGCATTTAGCCATCTACAGATAGAGCCATTGTTGGTTGTTTTTCCTATTTTGAAGTTTGCCCTGAAAATTTTGAGAGTGCCTGTCTTTCTTATACCCTGAAAGTTGAGTTCATAGTTGAAAATGGTAATATCCTGCTGAAAATAAGTCTGTTAACCTCAAAATCCCTTTGAAAAGACCATAAACCCTAAGCATTTGGGTCATTTTCATTAGAAATATGAAAAAATCCCTAGTTTCCAAGTTGAAGTTATGTTTTAATGTTACCTTTTTCAAGCTTAAGTTATGAAATAAATCATGTGCTTTTTAGACTGGTCGCTAAGTCTCTGAGTGTTGAAAGAATATTCCATTTGGTTTAGAGACTCAATGGAATGCTCTTGTCACGTTATCTCCAAGAGAAAAGGAATATGACGCTTTGGTTAAGAGATTGAGCATCAACTGTCCATAAGATGAAAGATCTAACGGTGGTCAAATAGTCTCACAATAAGCCTTGTAGTTAGTAATTTATTTGGCGACTTTGATATACTATGGTCACGGTGTCTCCAGATCAAATCAGAGTTAAGCGGTGAGTTTTTAAAGATTACATTGTCGCTGAGTTTTGGGATAAAAAGTGAGTTAAGGTAAAGGATTCAGAGACTTGGAGATAACCGTAAGTGAAGAAAAAATATACGGTTGTTGCATAGTCACTGATTAGTTTTGACAAGTCAGCATTCATTCAGCGATTAAGAGACAAGCAGTAATAAAGAGACACGTGTTCCAAAATATAAGTGATTAAAATATGCAGCCGCGTACTCTCAGAATGTGAAGTTTGACATCTGGCGACTAAGAGACTAAAGAGAATATTATATTCTTGTCGCCAAGTCTCCAAGTAAGTTAGGGTTTCTATGAATGTTTCAGAGATTTAGTGGAGCCATTTGATGATGATAGATGAGAAATCAATGATAGTCATCAAGTCTCCACATGAAAAGGTTAAAGGTAATTTCTTTAAGTGACTTAGAGATAGAGGGAAATAAATGTAACATTGAACTTTAGTCGCCAAGTCTCCAGTATAAAATAGTTAAGTGATAATTGTTTAGAGATTAAGCAACATAGGCATAAGTCATGAAGTCTCATAAAGGATTAATATGATTAAGAGACTTAGCAATAAGCGTCAGATTAAAAGGATGTCTACGGTGGATGGGATGTTGCATGATAAACTCAGAGTTAGGATTTTCTTTCAGCGACTTAGATTTCTTCAGTCGCGTGGTCGCCAGAAGATGACTAAGGTTAAACTAAAGTAAAGGAACACATGTTGTTGCAAGGTCCCTAAAATAATTTAGAGTTAAAAGAAATGTTAAGCAACATAGAGATAAAGCACAGTCGCTAGGTCGCCAGATAAGGAAAATGACGAATATAGTGAGGAAAAATTAAAATTGATGCTGACATGTTATGGTTGAAAAGTCATTGGCTAATAGGAAGGCATAACAGTAATGACAAGGTGGAAAAGTTGATGAAAAGAGCCAATCGCATCATTTTTTTTCAAACCCTCGATCTATTTTAATAAAAATTTTCATGAATTTTTCATTCATATGAATTAGATTGCCTGTCATGATCAAAGGCTATAACTAGAATTTGTATTAATGGCACAGTATGTGAAATTGAAGGTAGAAATGATGGATTTCCAATAATGAGCTGTGTACTTTGAGCATTTTTCCATAAATAGATGGTATTGTATTCATTATCACTTACCTTGCATTCATATTTTGAGAAGCGAAGAATTTGTTAAGTTTGTTGTGTCTGAGAAAAGTGATAATTTTTGCCTTTTTGAAGAGTGAATTGAGCTAAGTTTTTATAGAATTCAAAGTAATTGGTGGGATTTTCAGTACTCTTGAATTATTTCAATACATTTCAGTTCAGAGTAAGGGTTTCCTGTGATAGATTTGTTTCAATTTCGGTGCCAGAAATTGAGAACAGAACAAAACAAGATGAGTCAAGCATTGAGTATGACTTCAACAAGTGGAAGAAATGATGATGTAGATGATGATGCCAAGGGAAAGAAGAACTATTCAAATGAGTTCCTGAAGTTATTTACAGGTTCTACATAGAATAAGAAAGTGAATGTTGATATCCTGGTTGATGAGTTGGTCAACACCAGAGATGTGACGACATCAGGAACATCAGGTTATTCTCTTTTCAATTACTTTTATAAAAATTGTGATGGAGCTGTTCCTATTTCAAATCCTTGGACATGTGGACCGGCTAGGTTATTAGTTCATGATGTGTTTGTAGATACTGATTTTATTTTAGCCCTAACAAACAATTATGATGAGCTTAGTAAAACAATTAAGAAGAGAGATGGGGCTGTGTTACTTGCTTTGAATAGAAATTAATTTATGCAAGCATTTAGCCTTTATTATCAAATGTCAACTGAAATCAACCTCAAAAAACAAGAAGAGAGGTATGAAAGGCAGACTGGGGTTGTCAGAAATATGATAAAGAAACACATGCCAAAGGAGACAAGGAATTATATTGCCCCTATAGCAGGTTTGGCTCCTTATTGTTATAAAGATTTAAACCACTACATGAAATATATTTCCTATGCATTGTGTAGAGTGCTAGGGAGGGATGGAGGTGCATAGAGGATAAATGCAAGTATTTTGATGATGGTTTTAGATATACAGGATGTGTACACAAGTACTAGTTATGATTATATCCAGTATATTATTGATAGGATGTATGAGGGTTTTATTGCTATTAAGAAGAAGGACAAAGAGCCCAAGTTTCTGCATTATTCTATTTTGAAGCATTTGTTGCTTTATTTCAATTATCCCATAATGGATATACAGAATTTGAATCCCCAAAGGTTCCATTTCAATCAGCCCAACCTCATTCAATTCTGGATCAGAGTGTGGAACTACACCACTAAAGATTCTGATTTCTACAGATTTGAGAATTGGATTGTATACCCTATTATGCAAAGCCTAGGAGTGAACAAGACTAGATTGACTGCAAAAGTATTGCAGCTTTTGGGGCCATGTGAGCATGTTGATAAGTGCCTTGGTGATCATAATTGGGGAGATTTTGACCTAGGAAACAACTTTACGATGATAAGAGTATATGGATGTTCACATCCTCCTCACATTCTCCCATATCATGTTCCAACTAGGATAGCTACAATGGAATTTATCTAGTAGCTAATGTTGACAGATAAAGAACACTTGGCACTACATAGAAAGGGGACATTTACCCTTGGACAGTTCAAAGTGTATTAGTTTACAATTGGGAAGAAGGCCATAGATCCAATAAATAATTGAATGAGTCATTACAAGATGAGTGTAGCCTTATGCAGATACAATGATATTGAAGGATTCATTGAGGGAGCCAAGAAGCTTCTAACCCCTACCATACTATATAACTATGTACATGAAGAGGGTATGGAGGAGGATGCTATTAGAAATATTTTGGAAGAAGAAGAAGTGATGATAAAAGTAGATACGATCCAAGAAATTATGGACTTTGAAAGGCAGGCCAGGAGAAAAGGGATGAGTTTTGGAGGGTTCTACCCTAATTTGCCTTATCTCAAGATGATAGATGCAATGATTGAAAATCACACACTTCTGTGTAATAAGCTGGAGGAAGCACTAGTGGCACTTGAAAAGGGCCATAGAGAAAATTCAGAGTCAGAGTATGACAATGATAGTGATCAACGTTGCCCTTCTCCTAGAGCTCACCCAGATTACCAAGTTGTACCATTAAAGATTGCAATAGAAGGACAAGAGTATGTTGTTGACCTAACATAGGTCCCAGAGCATGAGACTACTGATGAGCCCGCACTTAAAAGGTAGAAAGTTGACATTGGTGAGCCTTCACATGTCAAAACCTATGAGAGAAAAGAAAAGAAAAAAGATAAGGTGAGTGCCCTTATTCCTGGCAATAGGCCTTATGATCAGTAGTTGAGGAAAGAGATTAGAAAATGAAAGAAACTACAACAAGAGGTTGAAGAAGAAATTGAATTACCTCTCCTAACTAGTATTGATGAAATAATTATCCATCAGCAAAAGTTCCTTGATGATGACAATTTCATCAAAACTCAGGAGTTCAAAGATTTCCTTAGGTGGAATAAATAGAGACAAGTGAGTGAACAATTGAGATTGGAGGGAGGAGAACCAGTCACTAATGAGGCCCTCCTAGCCATACAAAACTATGATCCTGAGTCTGAAGAAATAACTCCTGAGGAGGCCAGGAAGTTGGTTAAAGAAAGTGGTGTGTTACTTGCTGAGGGTTGGGATCTAGCATCAGCCTTCATAATAGAGCAAATCAGAAGGCAGCCATAATTAAAATTGACATTTGAAATGCAAGTTGGTGAAATGATCAAAGGATTTGGATATGATCCAAAATCTCAAGAAGTTGCAATGTGGAGCCTAGCTCCTAAAGATCATAAACCAGCTCTGTTAAGCATTCAAGAGAGCATGGTAGGAAAAAATATGGTATGGTCAGTCAACAACACAAATGACATGGAGATTTGTAAGATTTTGACTTATTGGGCACATCTAAATGAGGATAAAATAAAGCATCTATCCCAAAAATGTGATACTTCTATAAGTGAGGCTAGTGCCATAGCTAAAGATAGAGAGATGTGCTACATTAAGATACATGCTTTAGAAAATTCAATTAAGGATTTGACTAAGAAATTATTGGAAAAGCCCGAAGTTATCCCTGCCATACCCAAAGAAAGTGTAAATGCATAAATCCAGACAAAGGAAACATGGAACAATGCAAAAATAGGGGAAGGGATAAGTGAGTGTAATGAGAGGGTCTATGGACCATTAATAAATATTTTCTAGCATAGGATAGATATCATGAAAGATAAAAATAACTTGGTACTAGCTGCATATAATAAATTACCTATTTTACATACTAAGGCAACTAGTTACTTTAATATTTTGAATCCTTATAATTTTTCAACTTGGTCAAATAGGACACAACTTTTTGAAAGGTTGGCCTCTTTACAGCCACATAGGCAAGATCTACTAGAGATAGTGACCGAGGTTGGTGAAGAGATAGCCAAAATAAATGTGACTTTACCTTTCTTCAAAGGTAAGTTAAATAAAATTGAGGCAAGATTGAGCCTATTTGGAGCAGATTTCAATAAATTCATTCCTCCAATCAAGGGAGAAGACGATCAGATTAAGGCCTGGGCGGCTTGGAGGGAAGATTTTGACAACAAGTTGCATAGTAAAGAGGCATTTATTGCAAATGGAGATTTATATATGGAATGCTACAATAAAATCCTAGATGAAGCATTCAAGGTTGAGACTGACATGAGAAAATTTGTGACAGATGTTAAAGAAATTACAGATGCCAGGTGGGACATGCAGAAAGAACAATTGCAAGATATTCACACTTTTAGTTGGCTTGTAGAGAGTGATGTGGAAGCATGGGATATAATGACAAAGCCTAATAAGAAGAAGCCTTCCACAATTGACCTTGACATAATTGATGAGGAATAAAGGAATGTCAGAGCACCTTGTACAGATTTCTTGGAAGACAAGCAGGTTAGTAATCACCAAAATCAAATCAGAGACTATCCTCAACATACACAACCAAAGATGTCAAAGATCAAATGAAGATAAAAGAGCAAATTGGATTTCATACTCTATTTTGTCTTTCCACCGCTTGGTTTATCTTGTCTTTTGTTTTATTTGTATTTAGGGTTAGGTATTTAAAACCATCCGAAGCTTGTTGCATCCTTTCCTTAAGGATTAAAAGATGGTTTAGATATATATATATATATAGATCAATTTTGCAACTTAAGAAGGGGGTGAAAATATAATTGTAAGCCAGACTACAGATTTGTGTCTGAGTTTTTTGAGCTTTTGGTCTTTATATGTATGAATTAGGAATATAAATAAAATACAGTGTAAATTCTCTTCTATATTGTTGTTGTCTCTTTACTTATTGTGTATACTCTTATATGTTTAATCTGTAAGGCATTTTAAGCATATTGGCTACAAGGTAGCTATCTAATTGCTTGCAAGTTTGTTTCAAGGGAAGAACTAAGTTTTGTGAGTAGTTTCAGGGAGTATAACAATATATAAGGATTTGATACAGTGGTGTGGAAGTGACAGGGTAACTTGTAAGGCATCTTACTTGAGTTACATATAGGTTGCAAGGCAATCTATATTATCTTTATTTACTTTTCTATGGATTTGCATCTTTGACTCTGTAGCCCAAGGATAGGCATTGGTCTGGAATCTGTCGAGTGGTTTATTATCATCCAAGTAATTCAAAATATATAGATCTCTTACATTTACAGTCAAACACATATAAGTTTAAGTAATTGTATCAAGATATACAATTCATTTTATTAATCCCTTTGAGAGAGGATTAAAATAGGTTACCCTTCCTAAGTTCTGAGAACTAAAAAAGAAGAAGGATGAACATCCTTAAAGCACTATTGTTTGTTGTTATCATTTCAATAGTTTTCATGGTTAAGCTCCGTGTCAAGTTGTTTTCAGTCTTATGCAGAGTAATTTACAAGATAATACAGTAAACAAGCAGCAAATCAGTATCCACATTTACTAATACTTTGAGACAACAATTATATATAGGTAATACCCGCTTGGGTGTTGTGGAACCTAAAAAGAATGAGGTGATAATAAGTTTCCCCAAATATTATCATAAATCCTCATCAATTAGATTTTTCTCTTGCTTGGATCATTAGTTTCAAATATTGGGAGTCATAGAGTTAATCAAGTATTCAAGCATCTTTTGAAGGTTCAACAAGAAAAAACCCTAACAAATATCAAAGGGGGAGATTGTTAATCCCTAAACTTTTGTTAATGATTAGTGACCTACACTTAGTCATTTACTTAGGCAGTTTTAGTTGGTTATCACTATGGTCGAGATAAAACTATTCAAGGCCGAGCAATATTGCCGAACAGGAATACAGGTTGCCAAGTTACATCATGCCAAGCCAAGTAGAATACTTTAGTGCTGAGTGATAGAGATGTTAAGTGCCAAGCACAATAGTTTTTGGCATACATGTCAGGATTAATTCAAACTTTGAGGTGAAATGTTTAGGCCGACTTGTATGAGATTTGGGCTGACATATGTACACATTTAGTATTTATCTACTGAGTTATTAATGCATTTAATTGGTTTATACTATGCATGGCATGGAGCCAATCAAGAAATCAAAATGCATTGGAGGCATAAATATTAGATCTTGGTCGTTGATCTAGATCTCACCAATAGATCCGTAAAGACATATAAGATTGCTTCTAACCCTAGTAAGAAACATACAGAGAGAGAGATAGAGATACATAGAGAGAAGGGTTGTTGTGTTCATGAAAGATGAAGAGTGAGTTATTTTGAGAAGAAGACTAGATCAAGCAGAATGACAGAGCAGTGACGAGCAGAGTAAAGACATATCAGATTGTGAGATCACTGAAGGTATTGGAAAGAGCAGACCCATCATCAGCATCTGAGTGCATAATGAAGGATCACTACTTGAAACATTCTAACAGGTGTATCAGGTGAAATATCTTAACAGAATGGTTCTAACAAACCTACTTTAAATCTCTTAGCCGAGTGCTTACTTTACTGTAAGTTGAAATCCTTTCACAAGGTAGGTTGTAATGATCTTTAGTTCTTAATCAAACATACCTTTAACCAGGTAGATTGAATTTTGTAATCAAAGTCTTGTAGCCCTAACAACAATACTTTATTGCTGTAGTAGGGAAGATTTTGTGGGTGTCATCCCCACCCCGGTTTTACCTATTTGGATTTTTGGGTTACCAAAATTCTGTGTTATGGGTTATACATTTCATGTTGTTGATGCTATCTGATGTTAGGTTAAATTCATATATGTATGAATGTGGATCAATTTGTTTTAAGTGATTAAGTTTTAATATTTGATTCACCCCCCCCTCTCAGTATCTTTCTTTCCCATTATTGTACTTCCAACAATTATATTTTGTAACAAAATGATCCCAATATTGACTACCCATACCTTTCTGATAGAGCTTAATTCTACCAAACCATATTGGATAGTTCTCCCTTGTGAACTTAGGACCTTCCTTTCTCATCATCTTTGGATCTTTGCCTCAAGTTGTTAAGCTTCATGACAATAGAGAACCAGAGCTCTGATACCAATTGTTAGTCATAAGAGATTGGATTACTGAGAGGGGGGGTCAATAAATAACCAACCATGAAATTTTTTAAACCTTTTAACAACATTCACAAGATTAACTTAATAGAAACAAATGAAAATTTCAAACACACAAGTACATCCAAAAAGATATGAAACACTTGATGCAAAAAAATTTCATTTGGAAACCCAAATTGGGAAAAACCACGGTGGGAATTAGTACCCACAAAAAATTTCACTCTTTTAAATTAGACCCTGTGAGGAGCTTAACCATGTTAGGAGTTTACAAAGAAACCGTTAGGTGCCACCCGGTTAAGAGATTTACCTATAGCTTTTTTAGTAGCATTACCTTATTAGGAGTAGCCTTGTTTGAGGACTTAAGACACAAGCTAATGTGTCACCCCGTTGAAGGATTACAATAAAGGCTTGTTAGGGTCCACCCGGTTAAGGGATTTTGACTATTACAGCTGTTAGGGAACAACATGTAGAATGATATGTAAATAGAAAACACCTTTTCTTGATCAAATCTGCTAAAATATACACAATCTCTTCTCTTCATACTCAACTTTACCTTGGATTGATCATAGCTTCACACATACATCAAGTATCCATGATCAAAACACAATTATTTAAAATTTATCACATATATATTTTTCATCAAACCCTAGAGCCTTCCACAGCCTTAATATTTCCCTAAACATGTTACAATTTGACTTCCAAGATTTCCAATCAAACACAACACACCAATACACACATCTCGATGTACAAAATAATTTTCCTATATGACATCAATCCACACTTAGATTTACTTATGAATTCATGAAGAACAGTCAAACATGTTTTGACCCAACAAACCCTTCTTCTAGAATCTTCATGACATGCTAGCATCACACACTGAAATGATAGATCATCACCTCTGATCATTAGGACACATCACCACATCATGATTAACACACCTTTATTCAATGTTTCTTCCATTCTGGTCACCAATTCAAGATCTAACATCGGTAGCTCAAGAACATAAGTTCTTTATACTGAAACCACTTCTGTAACTGTAGTACCTCTCCATGAGTCATATAAATAAGTTGTGGTCACACTTATAGGTTCTATACTCTATTCTTAACCTTCTCTTGTAATCACACCACATTAATCATCATAGATTTTACAAACCAATCAAATCACCTATCACCTGTCACTGACTATTATAGCAGTTGCATTGTTAAACTTTATCCAATGATAACTTTCTTACCTATATACATAAACAGTAGTGGTGATACATTTGACATTCAAATACATCCCTAAGTCTCTCATGAGGACCTCTACAATTGAATCTCACTGCAACACTTTATTCATCATACTTATACCCAACAACATACTAGGACCACTAGGTCAATGCTTTAAATCAATGACAACACAATAAATGATCATCATGCAATCAAAACATTACTATGTTAGTTATGTTAACAATCTCCCCCTTTTTCAATGATGTCAACACAAAAAATATTCTTCTTACCTTCCCATTCAACTATATTCATCAGAAACAAAAATGTTTCTACTTGTGTTTGTCTTCTATCACTTGATCTGCATCTTCAGAACATCTATGAGGTTTATCCTCCTTTAACTAAACTTCTTTCCATCACCAAACTCTGCATTCTATGTATTTCACTTTCTCTCCTCCTATTCTCTTCTCCTTACTTTATCTTCCCCTTTGATAACAATGCCAAAGGTGTCAATCAATCTGATTGACCATGTTTATGAAATTGTCTTCCTCTTCACTATACTAACTGCTCCCCCTAAGGATAAGCCCCACAACACCAATCCACTCATAATATATTTGATGAATACAATGTCCTAATTTAACAACATCTCTTCTAGCTCAATTAAGGTAGGGGAATGACCCCTAACCTACCTCTTATATACTCAAATGCATCCTTAGGTAATGAATTTGTGAAAATATCTGCTACCTACTCCTTAGTTGGTACATACTCCAACCATACCTCTTTTTCTTGTACCTGCTCTCTAAGAAAATGATATTTAATAACTATGTGCATTATCTTAGAGTGCATCACTAGGTTCTTAGATATGTTGATAGCACTTGTATTATCACAATAGATAACCACCAGTTCAGTTACCTTTTCTTCAATTCCTTCCTCTATCTGCTTAATCCACACCACTTGTGTATAATTAATAACAGAAGCAACACATTCATCTTCAGCTGTGGATTGGGATATACAAATTTTCTTTTTATTTGTCCAAGACATAAGCCTATTTCCAATAAAGAATGAACCACCACTTGTGGTCTTCCTATCATCCACATTTCCTACCCAATGTGCATCAGTAAAACAATTTAAAGAGAAATCACCCTTGTGAGCATACCAAAGACCATATTCTTTAGTCCCTTTCAAATATCTGAATGTCCTTTTCACCACTATCATATGTGTTTCCTTAGAATTAGTAGAAAACCTAGCCACTAACCCAACTACCTCTGCAAAATTTGGTCTACCGTGCACAAGATATTGCAACTTACCAATCATGGATCTATACAAAGTTGCTTCTACCTCCTTAGATTCATCATCCTTTGAAAATTTACATCCTATCATCATAAGAGTATAATTATATTTTGAGCCTTCTAACCCAAATGGCTTCAATATCTCTTTCATATTTTTGGATTGGCTGATGTAGATTCCATCTCTGAGTTGTGATACCTGCAATCCAAAGAAGAATTTGATCTCCCCGATCATTGAAATCTCAAAATATGTCTTCATCTCATCTGCAAATGTTATACTCATCTCATCATTTACACCAAAAATCATGTCATCCACAAAGACTTCAACAATCAACATTTTTTCATCCTTCTCTATCTTCATATATACATTGTTGTTTTCACTTGTTTTGATGAAACCAATATTGATAAGATATGAGTGCAGTCTCTTATACCATGCCCTTGGTGGTTGTTTTAATCCATATAAATCTTTTTGTAGCTTGCACATCATATTCTTTCCTTTAGATGAAGAAAAACCTTCAGGTTGTTCAATGTACACTTCTTCTTCCAGGACACCATTTAGAAATGTTGACTTGACATCCATTTTATATACTTTGAACTTTTTGTAAGCAGTGCATGCAAGTAGAATCCTCACACCTTCAAGTCTGGCCACAAGTGAAAATGTTTCACCATAGTCAAAACCTTCCTCTTGTGCATAACCTTTACATACAAGTCTTTCCTTGTTTCTCACAACTTCACCTGACTTGTTCATCTTGTTCCTGAAAATCTACCTGGTTCCAATCACATTCTTATCCATTGGTCTGGAAACTAATGTCCATGTTGTGTTCTTCTCAATTTTCTCCAACTCTTATTCCATAGCTTTCATCCATTCATCATCCTTTAATGCTTATTTCACAGTTTTAGGTTCATGTTTTGAAAGAAAACATGTAAACTCTCTTGCCTTTGTTCAAGTTAGAACACCTTCATTCTTATCACCAATAATTTTATCAACAGAGTGATTTAATTTCACATACCTTATCAACACCGGTTTAGATCTAGGAGTCTCTTCTATCACTTATACTGGTTCTTCCCCATTGACTTGTCTATCCTGATTTTCAACATCTTTCTCCATCGGTTGTACATAAACAAACCCTTGATAGTCTTCAGGTTTCTTATTGTTAGATTCATCATTCTGCTATGAGAATTCATCAACTCTCACATTTGCACTTTCTACTATCTTTTTGGTTCTCTTGTTCAGACACTTAGGAAAATAATGATGAAGAGGTAACCAAGGAAAAGGTTGACGAGGATTCCCAAAACCGTTTGTTTGTGAAGATGATGGAAATTATCTTAGAAAGAGACAAATGTATTTCCTAGCCTTTCCTCAACTAGGGGTTAAACTTTATGACGATTTTGGTATGTCCAAGTTAGCACTAGATGAGGATGAAGACACCCATTTGAAATCTATAAATAAACAAATCAAGTAATTATAGTCACATTTGGATATAATGAAGAAGGAAACCCATCCAAAATAATATTTAATAGTAGTCATTTGCCCTTTCCCATTTGACAAGAATCTATTCATGAAACCTTTTCCTCAAAACGTAGTGTTCCCAAAGTATGAAAAGTATATGGGTAAAACTGACCCACAAGACCAAACAAGGGACTTTGGCACATTAAGTATGGAATTCCTCCTTGAAATCACTTATTTTATGAGGTTGTTTTCTAGAAGTCTTGGTGTGGCATCAATGGAATGGTTTTCAAAGTTACCTCCTGGTATCAAAACCTTTGAAGAATTGATTTTTAAATTTGTCAATCAATATTCTTATAACATTGAACATGAAATGACTATGTTGGACTTATGTAATACCAAGAAAATAAGTGGGGAAGTCTTTTTCTTTTTTCACAAATATGGAGAAGGATCTTTTCTAAATATCCACGAAGTGTACCTAAGAAGGAAATATGGAAATATTCATAAACAACTTGCACACGGTGATGAAATTCCAGTTACAACTTCAGTGTCCCCCAACCTTTGACAAGATGATATAAAACAAGATTAAAATAGAATATGATTTAGTAAGAAATGGGGAACTAAACCTCTATAAATATAATAAATATTTTATGAATAACAAAAATACCTAGATTTCAACAACAATTCTTCAAGCAACAACAATAACGATAAACCTAAATTTTGTAAGGAAACTCAGGTGCGGAAATAACTTCCTACACTAGTCTCTAAAGGAAAGTATTGTGCAAATTCTTTTAAATCCTTACAATTTTAGATTATTTAACTACTTTAACAAAGATATTGCATCCATATACCATGCATATAGAAAATAGAGAATGACACAATGATTTACCCTGGGGAAACCTTTCAATAAAAAACCCCAGCACTCCAAAACCTGCACAATGTATTATCTTCAACACAACGGTTACAACACACTTGAAATGCAAGTTCTTTCAAGAGACAATCAACACTCAAAGACAAATCCAGTAGCACCAAATCATACCAACAATACACTATTTTTCTATATTTTTCTGCAACCCTAAAAAATGCTTATATCATGCGCTTTCCTTTTTTAGGGCAACTTCCAAAGATAGCCGTATTAGGGTTTTACCATTCTCCGAGAAAATAGGAACCTAAAATTATTTTTTGGGGCGATGCCCCGAACCGCACGATTGTGGAAGAGTGTACAGTACTCAACTTTATTAGTTGCCACATGTCATTGCATATCTTCACCTGTCATTGAATCTTCTAGAAATAGCTCTTACGTGTCATAGGAATCCGTCATAACCATTTCAGCCATGATCTCCTTACACACAATTCAAGATGCCGACACATCAAGTGGAGTGACACATCAACATGCCAACTAGACATGTACACTGACACTTAATTATATTATTTTCAAGAAATACATTTTACAAAACAAATAATAAGAATAGGAATTATCCAAGGTTGAGACACCTTATTCCTAACAAATTTTGGTTGAAGAACAACAACAAGAATTTAGTCAATGATGGAGTAGTGGAAGCTCACAATCTAAAACCTAAAACTTTCAACATTTCAAGTGGCTCCAATAGTCAAGCTAATAACATCATTCAATCCCTCAACAATCCTTTTAACAAAAACCAAGGGAGTAATAATCCTAAACCTAATTTCATGTCTCGATTTACCTTAGCACTAAGAAGAAATTTTACTCCATTGTAAGAACCACTTGAGACATCCCTAATAACTATCATTGCAAATAAAATCATAAATTTACCGGAGTCAAGTCCATATGAACCTCAAGTGAAGCCATCATGGTGGAGTGATTCTAATCATTGTGAATATCATCTCAATAAAGGGCATAAAACTAATGAATGTATGTGGTTAAAACATGTGTTCTAAGACCTCATTGATGGTGGCACAATCCAATTGGATGGTCCAAAGAAAAATGAAGACCAAAAGACATTAAATAACCCTTTCTTGAATCATGACAAAGGTGAATCTTCCAAATCCAATCAAAACCACAAGAGAGGAGATAACGAAGTTAATTTTGCACATAAATATGACAACACTATCAACTCCCTCTCTAGTTATAAAAATATCATCAATGTTGTTGTGGTGAAGGATAAACAAGAAAATGAATCCTCTAATGTTGTGACTAGGGGGAAGCTTAAAAATTTACAATGCAAGTAATCCCCACTAAACCAAACTTACCTAATCCTTCATCTTCCTCGTCAAAATAATACAACCTTGTTGATCAACTCCTGGTGCAGGAGCACCTTAAGGTCTTGTTAGATCTTTAAAGAATTTTGGCTTGTAGATTGGTTTGGCCAACCACCAAAGTTAATAAGGACTAAATATGAAGTCGCAAGTGTATTTTGTGTGTGTCTAGAGTTAGGATTGATTAGGGTTTAGTGGTTGATAAGATCAAATAGGAACTAGGTGTTTAAGTCCTAGGAAGTCAGCCCAATGGTCAAACTTGGGTTGAGATCCCAAAATGGAGTGAAATTTGAGATTTTGATGTTTTTAGGTGTTTTAAGGTCTTATATGATGATTTGAAGTCAATTTGGGTCATTAGGTATAGTGTTTTGATAAAATGCCAAAAGATGTAAAAGTTGCTCATGACAACTTTTTAATTTTGAATAGTTGTCATGACAACATTTCCTAAAATCTAGGAAAGGGATTTAATGATGCCCAAATCCTGACATGAGGATCTAGACATATGGGAATAAGGTATATAAGGTGTATTAAACCCTAATCTGATAGTTAGTTGTCATTGTGTACGAATTGAGCATTGTGAAGAAGAATTTGTGACTGTATTTTGTAACAGAGCTTTGATCCAGTTATTTAATGGATTGAAAGTGATGAACTAATGGATTGAGAATTTTTTTTTGGCATGTAGATACTTGTTGTGGCATTGGTTTAATTGTTTAGTGTTACTAGTTAAGTTTTTGTAAATTCCTTCTTTTCTTCTGGTTCGTTGTCTGATTTTGAAACAGTCATGTAAATATGCATCCGACTTGAATTCCCATGGTAAAATATTTATGGCCTCTTGGATTCAAGTAGGGGATTCCATGTATAGTGTATATATATATCTTGTGGTGTCATTTTGTGTAGGAGAATCATTTTTAACACCAAGCCCTAGGCGAGTGCAGTACATTCTGGTTAGGAGCTGGGATGAGACAGTAGAAAGAAAGCTTGCTAGATGGATTGGGTGAACCCAATCAATGGTGGGAGCATGAAGGGGAGACATTCCTTGATAATTGGATGCAAGGAGATGATCAGAGAATTTGAATAGATCAATTAGATCAAGCCAAGAATACAGACTGGTGTACATGTTCCCAAAACCCTCAAAAGTAGGGGTTTCTTGAAAGTCCTATGTACGGACAAGGTGGGGGTCTAAAAACTTGAAAATCCTTGAGCCTAGGATATTAATATAAAGAATCCATAATTGATTCATAGGTTTGTTAAGGGGTTTTGTGAGAAAATACAAGTTTACAGTGTGTAGGAGGGCTAATTAGGCCTAAAAGGCTACAAGGCCTAAAACCTTGAAAATTAGGACCCGTTTGAAACCTAATTGAGAGATCCATAAAAATGGATCAAGATCAGTTGAAAGTGACCTAGGGATGGTCAGGAAGCTTATCCCTATAGGAAAAGATATTTTGGAGAGAAAGTGGCAAGATAAGTCTTTGGGTGCGAGAATGGAGAAGGACTTAGGGAGAGTTTGAAGTTGGTGGAGAGCTCTAAAGGAGATAGAGGACCACAAAGTTGTACTCTAGTTAGGGTAGTGATAGGAACCCTAAGAAGGCCCAAGGAGAGGTCTTGATTGGAGAAAGAGTTCTCTTGAGAGTGAGCTACCCATCAAATTGGTATCAGATCCATTGAAAGGCTTGGGAATTGATCAATGTATGTTAGAGAGAAGTGAATGAATAGGAGAAAGAACCATGGTGACCAATGCAAAATTGGCAAGGGACTTGTCAAAGCAGAAAGACAAGAATAGGCTTCTTGAAGAAGCTATGGAAGAAATGAAGTTGAAGTTGGCATAGGTTGTAGAGATAGCCAGTAAGATGAAAGAATAAATGAGTGAAGATAAAGATAAAGGTAAGAAACAAGTTGAAGAGGAGACAAAACCAGAGCCTGAACCTCCTCTACCTGAGGAACCATTCCTCAAGGCCCTTAAGGCATTAAGTAGAAATGCCCTAGAAGGAATTCCATTGTTCTCTGGTAAGATGGATGCAAAGATGGTTATGGAATAGATTGAAGGTATGGAGAACCATTTCAAATGTGATGGACTCATAGAAGCACAAAAGGTGAAGATAGCCAAATCAAGGCTAAGAGGACAAGCATTAAATTGGTAGGAGTTTCTACAAGAAGAAAGAGAGAAAGAAGGGAAGAATCCAATAGAAAATTAGAAAGCTATGGTGGCTAAGGTGAAAGAAAACTACCTACTAGAAGACTATGAAAAAAGGACCTAGATGTGCCATCCTATATAGAAGAGTTGCAGAAGCTTTGTATTAAATCTAGGGTACAAGAGACAGAGACCATCAAGGTTTCCTGGTACCTTAATGGATTAAGGTGGAATATACAAGAAGAGATAAGCCTCTTTACTCTAACCTACATTCATAGTTGTTTTCAAATGGCCCTAAAAGTGGAAGAGAAACTTAGAAACAAGCAAGACTCTAACTCAAGGGGTAGAGGAAGAGGTAGAGATTCCAAAGGAGGATATAGAGGTGGTTCCAGTGGAAGGGGCAACAAAAATAGAAGCCAAGGAGACTCTAGGGGTGCTGAAAAAAACCACGAGTCTAATAAAAAAGGAGGATATAATAGAGGAAGAGGATTTCACAATGGTGGAAGAGGAAGATCAGGTGGGTTTGGAAGGAGATCACACTTTTCTACAATGAAGTGTTACTACTATGGCCAATTAGGTCACCCTGCTTATAGATGTCCAGATAAGCCAACAACTTTACAAGAAGAGAAGCAGATTTCCTATGTACAAGAAGAGGACATTACCAAACAATCAGAGATCAGTCTGGATTCAGAGAAGGGAGAGAACCTCATGCTTAGGAGGATTCTAATCAAAGCACCTACAAAGGATCAACACAAGCAGAGAAGGGCTCTTTTTAGAGTCAAATGTAAGATACTTGGTAAAGTATGTAGGATCATAATTGAATCTGTATCTACTGACAATGTGATCTCAAAGGAGGTAGTACAAAAGCTTAAATTGGCAAAGATTCCTCATGTATTCCATTACAAGGTAACTTGGTTGAATAAGGGCCATAATATCTTGGTAAATGAACAAGTGTGGGTCGAGTTCACTATTGGCAAGTATCAATATAGGATAATTTGTGATGTGTTGCCAATGGATGCATGCCATCTGTTGCTTGGGAGACCATGGCTGTATGACAGAGCAGTTCACTATGGGAAGGAGAATAAGTACTCATTCAAGAAGAATGAAGTAACTTATAAGATACAGTCATTAATAGAAGAAGAAATAGTGGAGAAGATAGACTCCAATACTCTTCTAATGAGTGGAAAAGAGTTCTTAAAGGACATGAAAGATGAAGGTGAAAATGGTTATGCTATTCTAGTAAAGCCAAAGGAGGAGGAGACACCTAAACAAGCACCCATGCCAACATAAGTGAAAGAGTTACTAGATCAGTTTAAAGACATCATTTGTGAAGGGACTCTAGCTACATTACCACCAAAGAGAGAGATAAGTAATTAGATTGAATTTGTGCCAGGGGCATCATTGCCTAACAAGGATGCATACAAAATGACACTAGAACATAACAAAGAGATAGCAAGGCAGGTTCAAGAGCTATTGGATCAAGGATTGATCAAGAAGAGCATAAGGCCATGTGCTTTCTCAGTGGTGTTGGCTCCTAAAAAGGGAGGTAAGTGGAGAATGTGTACTCATTCTAGGGAAATTAATAGGATAACTATTAGATATAGATTTCTTATTCCTAGAATAGAAGATTTATGGATTGTTTAGGGGGTGCTAAGTACTTCTCAAATATTGGCTTGAAGAGTGGGTACTATCAGATTAGAATGAAAGAGGGTGATGAGTGGAAGTTAGCCTTTACTACTATAGAGGAGTTATATGAATGGTTAGTAATGCCCTTTGGGCTTACCAATGCACCTAGTACTTTTATGAGGGTCATGAATGAAGTCTTGAAGGACTACATAGGTGTATTTGTAGTTGTCTACCTAGATGACATCCTCATTTTTAGTAAAACAAAGGAAGAGCATATGAAACACTTAGAATTAGTGTTGAAGAGATTGTAGGAGGAGAAGCTCACCATAAATCTTGAAAAGGGTGAGTTTATGAAACAAGAACTAGTCCACCTAGGATTTGTAGTATCCCAAGGTGACTTGAAGATGGATAAGAGCAAGGTTGAAGCCATTTTGAGTTGGCCTACTCCTAAGATAGGGATTTAAGTTAGAAGCTTCCATGGGTTAGCCCAATTATATATGAAGTTTGTTAGGAGATTAGTGAAAGCTATGGACCAGCCCTTGATACTATCAAAGGAGGACTTAAAAAAAAAAGTCTATGTAGACCAAGGAGACCAATGAAGGATTTGAGAAATTGAAGAGGGAAGTAGCCACCCAACCAATACTGGTTTTACCAAGTTTTGATTAAAAAATTTATTGTGGAGTGTGATGCTAGCAACATAGCAGTGGGTACAGTCCTAAGTTAGGAAGGAAGACCAATGGCCTTCTTTAGTGAGAGGCTTAATGAGGCAAAGTCTAGATACTCCTCATATGATCTTGAGCTTTATGCATTGGTGCACGTTCTTAAGAAGTGGAGGCACTATTTGTTGCCCAAAGAATTTGTGTTTTATACTGATAACCAAGCCTTAAGCTACATTAATACACATGAGAAGATTAGTTTGAAGCATATAAAATGGATGGAGTTTCTGCAATCATACACCTTCATTATTAAGTACAAAAAGGGGGTGAACAACAAGGTAGCAGATGCCTTTAGTAGGAGATTATTGACCATCCAAGATATTTAATTACAAAGTATAGGAATTGAAGGATTCAAAGACCTATATGAGGGAGATACTAATTTCTCAGAGATTCATAAGGTGTGTACTGATTTTGAGAATCACTTTCATAGTGAGTTTGCAGACTATACCTTGCAGAATGACTTATTGTTTAAAGGCAAATAGTTATGTGTTCCAAGGGGTTCCATGAGGGAGAAACTCTTCCAAGATAAGTACAATGAAAGTTTGAGTGGACACTTTGGGTTGAATAAGACCCTCGACTTAGTGGAAAGGTTCTATTGGTGGCCTAAAATGTAGAAAGATGTTAGAAGGTATGTGGAGCAGTGTGGAGTATGTCAGAAGGAAAAGGGGACATCATCAAATGTAGGTCTTTACCACACATTACCCATCCCAAGTAGACCATGGGAGTGCATAAGTATGGACTTCATAGTGGGGTTACCTAGGACTCCAACTAGTTTAGACAACATGTTTGTGGTTGTAGACAGATTCAGTAAAATGAGTCATTTCATTCCATGTAAGACAACCCGTGATGCCAGTCACATTGCCCACCTTTTCTTCAAGGAGATAGTTAGGATACATGGCTTACCAATAAGTATTGTTGCAGATAGAGATGTGAATTTTATGGGGGCACTTTTGGAAGACCCTATGGAGAAGACTAGGAACTAACTTGTCTAATGGATCTGCATATCATCCTCAAATGGATGGTCAGACAAAAGTGATCAATAGGGTTCTTGAAAACTTTCCAAGATTTTTGATAAAAGAGTATGTGAAAGGATGGGAACAAGTTATCCCACGTGAAGAATTTTCCTACAATGACAGCACAAACAAGACTACTGGTAAGAGTCCATTTGAGATTGTATATGACATACCTCCAAGGGGTGTAATGGAGCTAAGAGACTTGAAGGGATATGAGGGAATCAATGGACATGCAGATGACTTTGCACAGTCAATGAGAGAAGTCCATGAACAAGTAAAGAAGACTCTAATGGAGGCCAATCAGAAGTTGAAGGATAAGAAAGATGAAGGAAGAAGAGACCTACAATTTCAGGTAGGAGACTTGGTGATGTTATTTTTGAACAAGGCTAGATTACAAAAGGGAATAACAAGCAAATTACAAATGAAAAGGATTGGACCATGTAAGGTGATAGCCAAGTATGGTGCGAATGACTATAAGATAGATTTTCCAAAAGAGATGTCTATTTCCCTCATTTTCAATGTGAAGGATTTGATTCCATACAAAGGACCAAAAATAGATGAAGGAGAGTACATTATAGAGGTATCTATGGATGTGAAGGAGCTTAGAGTACATGTTCAATCTAAGCCACAAGTGGAAAGAATTCTGGATTCCAGGGTGAAGAAGAAAACAAGAAAGAAAGACTACATGGAGCACTTGGTGAAGTGGGAACATCAACCCGAGTTAGAGGATACATGGATATCAGAGGAAGACTTCTAGAAACATGGAATAAGTAGGGAGTTAATCACACCTAAAGTACCTTTATTTTCTTGTTGCAGGGGGAGGATGGTGCAGGAGCACCTTAAGGTCTTGTTAGATATTTAAAGCATTTTGGCTTGTAGGTTGGTTTGGAAAACCACAAAAGTTAATAAGGAATAAATATGAATTCCCAAGTGTGTTTTGTGTGTGTCTATAGTTAGGAGTGGTTAGGGTTTAGTGGTTGATAAGATCAAATATGAACTAGGTGTTTAAGTCCTAGGAAGTCAACACAATGGTAAAATTTGGGTTGAGATCCCAAAATGGAGTGAAAATTTGGATTTTGATGTTTTTAGGTGTTTGAAGGTCTTATATGATGATTTTAAGTCAATTTGGGTCATTAGGTATAGTAGTTTGATAAAATGCCAAAAGATGTAAAAGTTGCTCATGACAACTTTTTAATTTTGAAAAGTTGTCATGACAACATTTCCTAAAATCTAGGAAAGGGCTTTAATGATGCCCAAATCCTAAAATGAGGATCTAGACATGTGGTAATAAGGTATATAAGGTGGATTAAACCTTAATCTGACAGTTAGTTGTCATTGTGTACAGACTGAGCATTGTGAAGGAGAATTTGTGACTATATTTTGTAACAGAGATTTGATCCAGTTATTTAATGGATTGAAAGTGATGAAATAATGGATTGATACCTTTTGTTTTGGCATGTAGATAATTTTTGTGGCATTGGTTTAAATTTTTAGTGTTACTGGTTAAGATTTTGTAAATTCCTTCTTTTCTTCTGGTTCGTTGTCTGGTTTTGAGCCAGTCATGTAAATATGCATCCCACTTGAATTCCCACGGTCAAATATTTATGGCCTCTTGGATTAAAATAGGGGACTCCATGTAATATATATATATATCTTATGGAGTCTTTTTGTGTAGGGGAATCATTCTTAACACCAATCCCTAGGCGAGTGCCAGTGCATTCTGGTTAGGATCTTGGATGAGACAGTAGCAAGAAAGATTTCTAGATGGATTGGGTGAACCCAATAAATGGTGGGATCATGTAGGGGAGAGAGTCCTTGATAATTGGATGCAAGGAGATGATTAGAGGAGTTTAATAGATCGCTTAGATCAAGCCAATAATATAGACTGGTGTACATGTTCCCAAAACCCTTAAAAGTAGGGATTTCTTGAAAGTCCTATGTACAAATAGGGTGGGGGTCTTAAAATTGAAAATCCTAGAGCCTAGGATATTAATATAAATAATCCATAATTTATTCATACATTTTTTAAGGGGTTTTGTGAGAAAATCCAAGTTTACAGTGTGTAGGAGGGCTAATTAGGCCAAAAACCTTGAAAATTAGGACCCACCTAATTGAGAGATCCATCAAAATGGATCAAGATCAGTTGAAAGTGACCTCAGGATGGTTAGGAAGCTTATACCTATAGTCAAAGAAATTTTGGAGAGAAAGTGGCAAGATAAGCCTTTGGGTGCAAGAATGGAGAAGGACTTAAGGAGAGTTTGAAGCTGGTGGAGAGATCTAAAGGAGATAGAGTACCATAGAGTTTTCCTCTAGTTAGGGTAGTGATAGGAACCCTAAGAAGGCCCAAGGAGAGGTCTTGATTGGAGAAAGAGTTCTCTTGAGAGTGAGCTCCCCATCAACTCCAAAAGACACTAGCTCAAATTTCAATCTTGAAGATACTTAAACTTTCACCTACACATGACAAGAAAATTTTGGAGAAAGCTCTAGTGAATACGATGGTTCCTAAAAAATTGGATGCAAAATGATTTAAAAATATGGATGGTCACCTCATTTCTCCCCATTACCTTTCATTTTCTGAGCAAGATGACATGTCTTTGCACCATCCCCAAAACCTACCCTTGCTTTTTAAAGTCTTCATCCAAAAGCATAGGGTCAAAAGTGTCTTAATAGATGGAGGTGTTGGTCTAAATATATGTACATTGAAATTGGTCAAAGCCTTAGCATATTCTTAGAATGTCATTGATCCTAAAAGAAAGATAACTATAAAGGCTTATGATGATGAAGAAAGTTTCTCAAAAGGGATGGTCATTTTACCCATTAGAGTGGGTCCTATTAAAAAGGATACGATTTGTCAAGTTCTAAACCTTAAGCTCCCTTACACTATTTTATTGTGTAGATTGTGGATCCAAAACATGAAAGAATTACCTCCACTTATCTTAAATGTGTAAATTTTCCATGCATGGGTCAAGATATAACTATTAGGGGAGATTTGAACCCATTTCAATATTGGAACAATGTCAAACTATATCTTCTGAAATACTTTACAAACTATAAAGCATTTAATTGATGTAAATACATAAAATAAAGTAATATAAAGCATCCACTAATTCATCAAACATGACATAGATATTTTCATGTGGAAACCCTTATAAGAGGGAAAAAACCATGGTGGGGGATGACACCCACAAGCCCAATACTACAGTAAATGAGTTTGCCCTGTTAGGAGCTATAAATACCCTTTCTGAGGGTTCACCCTGTTAGGAGTGACTAGTACACTGTTATGAGTACAATTAGATTAGGTATGATCTACCTATTAGACACCTAGATTTGCACCCTTATCCAATCTCTCATAGTATTGGTAATCTAGTGTAACATGGGAATCATCTCGAGGTTGTGGGACCTTTTGCTAATCGAGATGAGACCTCCAGATTCTAGGCCAGTTCCTATTGATATGTCACCCAAATTTGCTTCTTAACATGAAAGTAAATTCTTGAGGGAAAATGGATAGAAGGAATGCATGAAAGGGAAATGACTGAAAGTAAATTATCCTACTAGGTGATACACCGAAGGTGACCTAAATTATAATACATTGACTGATCTCAACATGAAACCTTGGAACAAATAGAACACAACTTCCTAGGTAGGCTTGAATAAATATTTCAAAGAGAGGCCCGAGACAAACAAAGGCTATTCAGGGAAAGAAGTAATTTCACAAAAAATAGCATATTTACTATAAGTAGACATAGACTATGACGTGCAAACAGACATCCACTTTTGCAATTCGGTACATGAATGAGACAAAATGACAAGGAACTGTAGAATATCCACAAACTCATCTAAATCAAATCATCCATAGTAGTAGACACTATTGAAAAATAAAGAGGGCTCAAGGACTCCAATGTTTTACTATAAATCACTCAATATATTCTAATTCAGTAAGAGAGATTCAGACAAGAAAGCCCAGGGATAGAAAAAAAGTCCCAAAAAGCTTTTGTAATATCTAAACATCAATGGAAGATTACAAACTACATAAATCAGAGGGAAGAAAGAATGCCATGGATAATTTCCAAGTCAAGAAAAATATGAGCTCTAAAGCTCTCAAAACTGATATATATACTCCCCAACACGCAGACTTGGAGTCAATCTAATCTTGTTAGCGTTACAATTGATTACAAAAGCATTTTTTTCAAAAACCCTAACACTGTTAGTTTCATTCATAAATGCATCGTAGAAATATCTTTGATCGATCAGATATAGTTTTTTAATTCTTCCTACCGCCATCAATTTTGCTTCTATGAAGTCGGCTGATTCATCTACCTCTCTGCAAGTTGGCTTTGTAATAACTTCTGAGATCAGATATTTGAATTTCCTTTGAATATTTAAATCCTAACAGTTGTAGGCAGCACAGATATCTGTATTGATGGTTGAGATTTCAATCCTTTCATAATTTAAAATGTATCCACTGGATCACCCTATCTACCCAGGCAATGCCTCATAACCTCGGGTTAATAGTTTCTCTTTGTCGCTAAGTCTCCCAACCTTTCTGCTAACCCTGGCTTTATCACGAGATTATGCGACAAGCGTTAAAACTTCCTTAAATTGGGCGGTGGTTTCCAAGTCTCTATGTCTTGATAGAATATTCCCCTTGATTACAAGACCACCCGATCGAAAGGTTGTTAACTTAACTCATCTCCAAACTTAAGTCACACCTGTAGGCAAAAATTACACTGATTCATGTGATCTCCAGATCCTTTTCCAACTCTAGTTTATATTAAGAGAATACTTGACTCCCCTCTGATCATCATTTGATCCAATGATCATCGCTGAGTCTCCTAATCAAAATGGAATATGCTTTTCTTTCACGAGATCATGAGACTAGCGAGAGTTTCCAGGTCGCTAGATGATTTAGAATATTCTGTTCTTGTCACACGACTTAGAGACTTTATGAAAGGTATAAATGCACACATGGGAATTTGAAGAACTTAAGTCACCCAAAAGGTAATGAGGAATTAGAATAGATCTCGGGCAGCTAGGGCTTTATCAAATACATAGGTTCTTCAACACTTAGATTATTTTGCATGGGCAAGGGCAAAACAGGGACTGAAGAGACTGTAAAAACACAACCAAGATAAGAATCTAAGGTCAACCTCATAGGCTGGGCTCAACCCTCGTGGGAGCCTCATTTTACTCCACCTGTAGCCAAAATCTTCATAATAGGGAAATTTGGGTAACATTCTTGGCGATTTATGCGGGATGTCTGCTTGCTAGACATTGAGAACCACTAGCCTTTGACATCCATTGGGCATAGAATCATTACTTGATCAAAAAATAAACTCAGAAGCAGATTGGAACCAGAAGGGGAAACAACTAACTATGCACAAGCACTTTTAAGGAAAGTAGGAAATTAATCTAGAAAGCAAGAACAAAGAGCGGGGAAAATATCTACAATATTTACAAGGACAAACCTTGAAACAAGGCTTCAAATAGAATCCATTTACCGAAATGGGCAAGGGAACTCCTCCAAGAGTTGATAGTTGAAAACCATTATTTTATTTGCACTCTGTGATGATGAATGGACCTCCCCAGAAGGAATCAAACTTAGAATGTCTGTCAGGATTTGATTTGAATTCATCCCATTTGAGGACTATATCTCCAATTTTGAAACTCCTAGTTCTAGCTCTCTTGTCAAAGCTTTTATTTTTTTGCATCTGGTGGAATTCCATATCCTTCATGGACTTATCTCTATGTTCTTCTAATTCCATAATCTGAGCATACCTAATCTGCAAAGGATCTCCTTCTTCAAACAAGACATACTGAGTAGCTAAGTCCAAAGCTGGAAATTCAGTTAAAATGTACAACTTAGCCTCCCTTCCATACACTAGAATGTAGGGATAATTCCCGATGATCTTCTTTGGGATAATTTTGTCTAACCACAATGCATATTTTAGTTTGGTGTGCGATTCTCTTTGGTTTTCTTGTAGGGTTTTCTTGATTATCCTAATCAAGTTCTTGTTTTTTGATTCTGCCAAACCATTACCCTAAGGGTAATAGTTCAAACTTGTATTCAAGTAAACACAATGTTTGACTGCCCATTTAGTCACTCTCAGGCCTGTAAATGCTAATGCATTATCTGAAATAATGGAGTCAGGGACACCAAATCTATGAATGACATCACCATAAAAGCTTAGGACAACATTCTCATTTGCTTCCTTCAATGCCACTGCTTCTAGCCATCTAGTAAAATAATCTGTTGCAGTAATTACCCATTTATGACCTGCACTTGATGGAGGATTGATCATGCCAATGAAATCTATGCCCCATCTTATGAAAGGTTGCTCTACTCTGATGGGCTGAAGGGGCAAGGCTGCAAATTTTTCCTTTCCTGCAAACATGATACATTTGATGCATTTCCTCACATGATCATGGCTATCCTTGAAGATGGATGGCCAATAGTATCCAACCCTCATGATCTTAAAAGTAGTAGTCCTAGGAGAGAAGTGACCTCCAGAAGGTTTTTCATGAAATTCAAATAGGACATTTGCTATCTTTTCTGAACCTATGCATCTCAAAAGGACACCATTGTGATCCTTTCTAAAAATAATGTCATCTATTAGCACAAAAGGAACAGATTTTAACCTATAGTATCTCCTTTTTTTTGAATTTATATCTACAGGGCATTCCCCTGTTTTAAAATAATGGATCATGTTAGGCAACCAACTTGCTGCCTCAACATGATTTTCTGTTGAATGCATGATTATGGATGCTTCTATTTTCTCTGATTCCTTTGAACTCTCATCCGCTATCAGGTTCTCACAAAGACCTCTTCCTCTTACTAACTTGGTGACTTGGATATTAATGTCATATTACATGACCTTAGTAATCCAACCATCTCTTTTTTCATTAAGGTCCCTGGAAAGCAAGAATTCCTTGACACTAGGATGGGTTACTTTCAATTGTACCTTACTGTGGGTTAGCAGATATCTGAATTTATTGAGGCTCTTCACTACAATGAGTATGTGTCTCTCCACAAAAGAATATCTCTGTTCATATTCTTCTAAACCTTTGCTAAAGAAAGCAATAGGTTGTTCCAACCCTTCAGAATTTTCTTGGGTCAATATTGCAGAAATAACATCTGATCCTCCATAAGCGTAAAGGATAAAATCCTTACTGAAGTTTGGGTTTAACAGGGCAGGGGCTTTTGTTAGAGACTCTTTAATGGTTTGGAAACTAGCTTTCCCTTCTTTGCTCCAACAGAAAGATGTATTCTTCTTCAACATTGTTGTCAAAGGCTATAGTAGATCTACAATATTAGGCAAGAAATGTCTGACAAAGTTAATCCTTCCTATGAAAGACTAAAGACTTTTCTTGTGATGTGGTAAGGGTAGCTCTAGGATAGTTGAAATCCTTTCAGGGTCTACTATAATTCCCTTTTTGGATACTATATATCCCAATAGTTTTCCTTCATGGACTGCAAACACACATTTCTTAGGACTAAGAGATATCCCAAATTCTCTACACCTTTCAAATATCTTCCTCAGATGTTTGATATGGTTCGTTGCCTATTTAGAATAAACAGTTATGTCATCTAAATAGACCAATACAAATTTGTACATGAGGCTTTTAAAGGCCATATCCATTACCTTTTGAAAAGTAGCACCTGCATTAGACAAACTGAAGGGTATCTTTTGATAAGCCATGGTCCCCCACTTGGTTGTAAACACAGTCTTATATTGATCTTCTTCATGAACCAGGATCTGATTATATCCCGAATAGCCATCCAATACTGAAAATATCTCAGATATAGAGACACATTGTAGGATCTGCTCCATGGAGGGTAATGGATGGTGATCTTTTAGGGATGCCCTATTAAGGTCTTTGAAGTCAACACATAGCCTTAACTCACCATTCTTATTCCTGACCAGAACGAGGTTGGAAACCCAACTGGTGTGCTTGACGGGGTAGATGATACCGCTCTCTATTAATTTGAGGACTTCTTTATGCATGAGTGGTTCTAACTTAGGATTTATGGGCCTTTGCTTCTCCATGACCGGTTTGGCATTAGGTTCCAATTCAATGGTATGTTGAGCAAGGGCAGGATCAAACCATTTGAGGTCCTCATATTGCCATGCAAAGACATCACTGAACTCTTGAAATAATTAGGTGTAAGCTTGTTGTTTTGAATTAGTATTTACCTTCCCAAATTGTAAACTTTTACCTAGTTCTAACTTTAATTCAGTACAATGTTCTTGCTGGACTACCAGGCCAACTTTTCTCTTCTACGTTTGGTCATCTTTGTTGAAGAAAAAATCTAGGGTGACAAGCCCTCTAGGAATCTTATTGGATCTTAGTTGTATCACTTGATCACCATAGTTCTGCAATAATCTATCTTGGTTATGTTCTGAGAAAATGTCCTCTTCAAATAGAAACTTTAGAATTTGTTCATCACTATCAAACACTTGCCAATTGATATTGTTATCAGGAATAGAAGGCCTAAAAATCACTTTGATATGATGCTGATCCCTCTCTTTTGAAATACTTGTAGGGATATCATACTGAGATTCAACAATAGCTAATCTATTTGCATTCTGATTCAATTTCCTAGGGATTGCGACGATATTGAAAGCATGGAGATCTTCAATTGCATTCCTAATTCAATTTTTATATGCTCTCATTATATCACTTTTAGTCACACTTATCCCTCTTACTTGGCTAACAACCAACTCACTATCACCATAAAACTTTAGGGTTCTGATCCCTCTCCATTTGGCCCATTCCAACCCATTCACTAGTCTCTCATATTCAGCAGTGTTACTAGTGCAAGCGAAACTGAACCTAAAGGCAGCATAATACTTCTCCCCTTTTGGGGAAACTAGCATTGCACCACCACCACCACCATGTTTGCTTCTAGCACCATCAAAGTATATCTCCCAAACTTGGCTGCATTGATCTTCTAAACCTTTGTTTTCCTTGGAGAGATTTGGCTCTATGCAACCTTCTTCTTGAATCAAATAAGACCCCAAACCAACATCCCAAATAACATTGGCCTGGGCCTCAGAGGGTCTTTGAGATTCTAATTCATCTAGATAGATGTCTGGGATACCTTCTAGCTTGGTGGTTGTTTCCCTAATAATTGGGAAGTCATCATCATTGAGTGCAAGACAACTTGTGTTAAGTACATTGGACACATAAGGTTCTACATGGTGTGCTTCCAATGATTTAGACTTGATAGTGACCTTAGTCCCATACCTTGTATAAAAAAGCATGTATGACCAATTAGAGGAAAGATACCCTCCTCTCTTGGCTGTAAATTCTCTCGACATGCATATGGTAAATAAAGCAGGGAGGTCTATTATGTATATGTTGAGCATGATAGAGAAATTGGGGTTGGCATGGAGGACTAGGCTGGTGTCCTTAGCTACACCTATTGTGTTCACTGAAGAACCATCAAGATGGGTAACTTTCTTTTGGAAAGGCTCATATTTCAAACCTACTTGGTCAACCACCTTCTTAGGCATAACAGTGCTAGTAGCCCTACTATCTACCATACAATTATGTATCAAAGATTTTCCAATAATTAAAGATACATAAAAGGGGGGGGGGGGAGTTTGAGTTCCTACCTTCCACGGTATTAGCCTTGGAGTTGCTTCTTGGAACCTCCTCCCTATGATCAGTGTTAACCAATACTGGATTAACAACCTCTTTTATTGTAGGCGGCTGAGGAATTACCTCTTCAGTCATTGCTTTCTTCAATATTTTAGGTTGTCTCGGAATAGCCAAAGAGTCCCACATAGACATAGTGATATTTTCTTTCTTCATATTATCCACTATGTTGAAGGGTACAACTGTGTGTACTCTTTGGTATGTCTTTCCTATGATAGGTTCAATCTCCTTAGAAGGTTAATTTTCTTTGACTTGAATGGCGGGGGCCTTCTTCAACATGATAGGAACAAAGGGCGGTGTAGATTCTACAGATGTAGAAGCCTTATCTCCTATTTGTTCCATGTCTTGAGCTCTTCTTTTAGACCTGGTGTTGGCAGTAATGGTGGATTCACCATTTAATCCATTGAAATATTGTTGCTCCTAATTAAAAAGAGTAGTTTCTTCATGTTGTGCCTCTTGGTGAGGAGGTGGTTCGTTGGGAGAAACCTTTGATTGGGTAAGTGAGGCACTTTGAACCATCAGTGCTTGGTGTACCCTCCCATTTAAGCATGTTGTCTGGTTATGGGACTGGTTGCAAGGGTAACACCACTCCATCTCTGCAGCAAGGTTATTTTGGCTTGGGACCACATCCCTAACCAGATTTGTAGAATTGAGAGGGGTGGGATTGTAAGTTTGAGATGGATTCTGATTGTAGTTTTGCCTTTGCCCTTGATACCCTCCTTGAAATTGGGGTCTATTCTGCTGATAAGATTGTCCCTGATTTTGATATTGTTGATTGGGACTCTGATTTTGTTGTTGAAGAGGGGGCCTACTCCCCTGACATTATTTATTTATACTAATCATCTCATTGCTCATAGTCTGCATTAATTTCTTCATCTCTTGTTGATTGCTTCTTAATTCTAATAGCTCCTGGGAAGGGTCCTCCCCTACTTCCCCATAACTAGTACTTGCTTGAGGTGTTACAATAGTGGGTATTGGAGGAATTGGATTTATTTGTAAAGGCATGCTTGGTTGTATGTCAGGGAATATGGGCATGGGTGGCCTTGGGGCCATCATGCCAGCTTGTATTAAACAGTTCTTTGCCTTGACAACAATGTCAAAAGATTGAGGTAATGAAGTACCTCCCATAGATTGAACCATGATATAAATATTGCTATTTATACTTCTTAAAAAATATAGGAAGGCATGATCAATTGAAGGTCTTACCGAAGTAGGAATTCTATTCCACGTCG
Organism: Thuja plicata; assembly: GCA_018584345.1. Classification (NCBI taxonomy): domain Eukaryota; kingdom Viridiplantae; phylum Streptophyta; class Pinopsida; order Cupressales; family Cupressaceae; genus Thuja; species Thuja plicata. The sequence continues at coordinate 2,635,931 of MU227808.1, read as the reverse complement.
TAAGAAATATGCTATTGAAGTCTGTCATCTGTTCCTGAGGAGCTCTTTTAATGGTTGTTAGTTGCTCAACTAGGGATAGGTTATCTTATTTATCCTCAAAGTATTTACTTAATGCATCTCCTAATCTATCCCATGAATTAATAGAACTGACAGTGAGAGTTCTAAACCATTCTAAGGCCTTACCTTTGAAAGAGAATGCTAATAGCTTGGTAGCCACATCTTCTTCTGTGATGTTATGTATACTACAGATAGTAGTTACATCTCTTATGTGTTCAAAAGTTGTTGTTTTCTCTTCACCTATGAAATTAGGTAGACTTTAAGTGATACCAGGGGTACATCATGATGTTGAGAAAAGTTCAAGGGGCTTCCTTGATTGAAGGGGGCAAAAGAAAACTGCCTAGCCATTGTGGGAGATGTAACTCGCTGAATAGCAACTCTGTGAGTTGTATTCAAGGGTGGGGTTGAATCTTCTTGTAACTCTCTGGTTAGGGATCTTCCTCTTCTTCTGGAATGAAAAGGCCAAGGTCTCCTCTCTAAAGTATCAGGTGGTGTAGACTATACCCTCCTAGTAGGGGGTGTTCTTTGAGATGATCTTCTATAGTTCCTTTTGGAAGGAAACTGTGTGAACTCAGGAAGCTTTGAGCTTCTTGTTTCAAATTTTCTCATAAATTTTGAAAAGAACTAGGTCTTCTGTTCTTCACCAATGGAGTCGCCAGATATACTTGATAGGAAAACCTCTTTAAGTCTTTGTTATGCTACCAGTATATCATAAATAGCATAATCCTGGTAAGTAGACTTCTATTGGAGTCCCACCGGGTGTGCGAGAACTGTTAGACACCTAGATTTTCACCCTTATCCAAGCTCTTGTAGTCTTGGTAATCTAGTGTAACATGGGAATCATCTAAAGGTTGTGGTACCTTTTTCTAACTGAGATGAGACCTCCAGATTCTAGGCCGGTTCCTCTTGATATCACCCAAATTTTCTTCTTAAAAGGAAAGTAAATTCTTGAGGGAAAAGGGATAGAAGGAATGCATGAAAGGGAAATGACTGAAAGCAAATTATCCTACTAGGTGATACACCGAAGGTGACCTAAATTATAATATATTGACTGATCTCAGCATGAAACCTTGGAACAAATAGAACACAACTTCCTAGATAGGCTTGCATAAATATTTCATAGAGAGGCCCAAGAAAAACATAGGCTATTCAGGGAAAGAAGTAATTTCACAAACAATAGCATATTTACTATAAGTAGACACGGACTATGACCTCCAAACATACATGCACTTTTGCAATTCGGCACAGGAATGAGACAAAATGTCAGGGGACTGTAGAATATCCACAAACTCATCTAAATCAAATCATCCATAGTAGTACACACTATTGCAAAAGAAAGAGGGCTCAAGGACTCCAATGTTTTACTAAAAATCACTCAATATATTCTAATTCAGTAAGAGAGATTCATACAAGAAAGCCCAGGGATAGAAAAAATGTCACAAAAAGCTTTTGCAATATCTAAAAATCAATGAAAGATTACAAACTACAGAAATTAGAGGGCATAAAAAATGCCATGGATAATTTCCAAGTTAGCAAAACTCTAAGCTCTAAACCTCTCAAAACTGATATATATACTCCCTAGCACGCAGGCTTGGAGTCAATCTAATCTTGTTAGGGTTACAATTGATAAAAAAAGGATTTTTTCAGAAACCCTAACACTGTCAGTTTCATTCATAAATGCATCTTAGAAATATCTTTGATCGCTCAGATATAGTTTCTGAAATCTTCCTACCACTATCAATTTTTCTTCTATGAAGTTGACCGATTCATCTACCTCTCTGCAAGCTGGCTCTGTAATAACTTTTGAGATCAAATATTTGAATTTCCTTTGAATATTTAAATCCTAACAATCACAGGTGGTGTAGATATCTGTATTAACAGTTGAGATTTCAATCCTTTCATACTTTTAAATGTAGCCACTGGATCACCCTATCTACCCGGGCAATGCCTCATAACCTCGGGTTAATACTTTCTCTTTACCGCTAAGTCTCCCAACCTTTCTTCTAACCCTGGATTTATCATGAGATTATGCAACAAGTGTTAAACCTTCCTTAAATTGAGCGGCGGTCGCCAAGTCTCTGTGTCTTGATATCCCCCTTGATTACGAGACCACCCGATCGAAAGACTGTTAACTTAAATCATCTCCGAACTTAAGTCACACCTGTAGGTAGAAATTACATAGAGTCACGTGATCTCCAGATCCTTTGCCAACTCCAATTTATATTAAGAGATTACCTGACTCCCCTCTGACCATCATTTGATCCAACGATCATCACTGAGTCTCCTGATGAAAATGGAATATGCTTTTCTTTCATGAGATCATGAGACTAGCGAGAGTTTTTGGGTCGCCAGATGATTTGTAATATTCTATTCTTGTTGTGCGACTTAGAGACTTTATGCAAGGTATAAATGTGCACATGGGAATTTGAAGAACTTAAGTCACCCAAAAGGTAATGAGGAATTAGAACAGGTCTCAGGTAGCTAGGGCTTTATCAAATACATAGGTTCTTCAACACTTAGATTATTTTGCATGGGCAAGGGCAAAACAGGGACTGAAGAGACTGTAAAAACACAACCAAGATTAGAATCTAAGGTCAACCTCACAGGCTGGGCTCAACCCTTGTGGGAGCCTCGTTTTACTCCACCTATAGCCAAAATCTTCATAATGGGAAAATTTGGGTAACACTACCTTGCTAGAGGATTTCAAACGTCCATAAAGAAGTTACCATGTTAAAGGATTTACAAATTGAACTTGTTAGAGTTCACCCCGTTAAGGGATTTTGATTGTTGCAAATATTAGGGAATAACAAGATTAGTGATCTAGATGTAGCACTATTGCTTGTCAGATCCAAAAGGTTATCTTTACTCTATAAATACTCTATACTCTTTGTCTATCATCTTTCTGATTGCAACCTCAAATTGAAATCACAAAACCCTAATCACCAAAAACAACTCTTACAACTTCTCTCGATAACAAATTTTCAATATGAGCAGTTCCTATATATAAACAACTTCCACTGACATAAAAATGATCTTCAAATTACTTTCCCCTGAAAGTACCATATGGAAAATTGATAATATTGATGAATAAAATGATTTACCATGACTGTGTTAGGTCAAGATAAGATTGACAATTTATATATCCAAAGTAGCCAAACACATTTTGACTTCTCTAATGCAATGCCTCAAATCCAAATTAAATGTTTGTATTGATCTCATAAATATCAAACAATTTAATGTATAACCTTTATTCCATGTCATCGTATCATTATAAATGATCTCACATACTTTACCACTCACCGATATATGATCTACCGACATGTACTAAAGAACATAAGTGTTCCACCTGTCTTGATGTTTGTGAAAATAAAAACTCTTTCACTACTCAACCAAATGAGTTGTGGTTGGAACCACATTACAATATAAATTGGTTGGTGTTGTATCTGTGATTGCTCTTCATAATTCCACTTCTACCATGATTGCCACCAAAGTGATCTTTTCACTGTCTACTGATCTTCTGGACTTAGCCAATTTTTAGTATTACCTTCTTACTGATTTTATCTTCACTTCACCTATAGTATATCATGAGTGTACTCACTTAGTTTCAATATACTAACTTATTTTCCATCAAAGAAAACCAAATAAGTGATTCCTTATGGTTGCACCTCAATATCCAACAATCTCTTGTTAGTAGTAAGTAATACTGAGAGGGGGGGGGGGTGAATCAACATTACAACACTTTAAACATGAACTTAATAAATTCCAACTTAACCAATTAAATAGTGAAACAAAAAGAACATAAACACAAAATACATAAATCATAACACCATGCATTTTTTGTCGAGGAAACCATGGCCAAGGGAAAACCCCGATGGGGATGGTACCCACAAATATGCACTAAAAGTATTGTGTCCCTGTTATGAGACCTAGCTCTGTTAGGAGTTGAATATAAAATTAGCACTTTTCCTTGTTAGAGGAATACAAAAACTTGTTAAAGGTATACCGAGATCACTACTCATACAATAAAAAATATGATTCTTTTACAATGCTTTATCGAGAATGAACAATACAAACATCTTCTATGCTTACGTAGTTCCAGTTGTAGCTCATATCACCATCTGTCTGATTTTGACATATTCATTCATCTGTTTGCATCACATCCATACATTCTCACCCATACACATTCTCACATATACTCTCATACATTTCCATACTTCACTTCTCAAAATCTCTTCATATATATATATA
>MU227808.1:2569011-2603334 GCA_018584345.1 Thuja plicata | reverse complement strand
GGGAGCAATAAGTCAGTTTTAGTGATTTGTATCTAACCTTTGCTCTTTTATGCTATTTTTCACTAATCTAATGACTTATTGAAGTGTTGTGTCATAGGTAACAGGTGCATCATTTGACACTCACACAAACATGTCATTGAACAAGCCCTCATCTATGTTCGCAGGCAGGACCTCTTCCATCCCCGGAGCTTGTATCCTCAATCTATAGTTTCTTGGCATCACATCATGGTGATACCTACCGCATGGTCTACACTTCAGAATTTGCCCATTCCTCGGCTCCATAGTTGCAATTTGAACTTAAGAAAAATGGATGGTGTGTAAATGTGGATGAGGTGATAAATAGGGCCGTGTGTGCACTCCCATCTTTCAAGCCATAAATTTCCATGTCTATCAAATCCCTGCTCATCACAAGGATGACATAAGGTGATCTCAGATCGTATCTTGGGAGTGAAGAATTTTCATAAAATATTTTGGGTGTGTACTTCCTCACATCACACAGTTGGGCCACACATGTAAACAAGTTGTTATAAGTGCATAGTAAGGGAGATTGATGACATATCATCTGTGGCATTTATTCTACCCCTTATACTTGGATAGGGGCACGGCTTGTCACACTTCAATGGTAGTGATCCCATATCCTATGAGGTACTGCATTTATGTACCCAGTGACCGCCACACCAAATTAAACTTTAAGTTGCCTAATTCACATTCTGCTCTATCACACAAATTTGACTGTACTACCATGTGAATTGGTGCTACGCTGTCTGCACTATTATTATCTCTCACCAAGAAATGAACCCAAGATGCATATTTGTGCACTGACCAGCCTCATATCCACACATTTGAGTACTATCCTACATATGACGACCTGTCCAGATTATAAATTTCATGTAACTTGACATCCTAGTTTAAGATTGCATTATAATTAAAAGACATTACCTCATGTCCATCACACCCTTTATTTGCCAGGTGATCTGCTAATTTATTGCCCTCCCGCAAAGTATGTGAAATCTAAACATCGTGAAATGAATCTAGTAATTTCCATATTTGCTGAAGAATGTACCTGAGTTTCCAATTATGAGATACACAATTTAGACATGCTGAGATTATAACCATTGAATCTCCTTCTATATGAATATGGTGGAATCCTCCATTTTTAGCCAATATTAATCCTTCAAATAATGCTTGTGCCTCAGCCATATTATTTGTTCCAGTTGGAAGTGGGCAACATTTTATTATTATTATTATTTTTTATTTTTATTATTATTATTATTATTATTTTATTTTTATTTTTATTTTTCAGCCCTTGTGGTTGTTGTCTTGTCCTCTCTCAGTTTGTGTGTCTTCTTTCTCCACCCACTCTCATCTTTTTATAGATTCTTGGTCTGTATCCAATTCATTTCTCATTCTTAAGCTCTCTCATCCTGATGATGGATCATGGAGTATGATCCAAAACGTTGATGCTAAAAAACTTACACACAATCTTTCCTAGAAGCACAACATAAAAATTCATGGGTTGTGGAAATCTATTATCATTAAGCTCAAAATAGATTAGATGTGTTTCTTGCAGAATGATTGTCTTCAATCATCAATCCCTTCACTAGATAGATGTAGCATCTAATGTCTCTATTCTGATATTTTCTCTGCCTTGACTATTCCTCTTCTTGATAATCTCTTTTTCCTTTGACAACAATTTCTCTCTTTGTCTGAACTCTCTCCCTTTGTTACTTCTCTCCCTGAGATGGATATTTCATATGTAATCAATTTCTCTCCCTTTGAATATTGATTAACTCCTTCTTTCTAATTTTCAGGAACGTCACTTAATGGATAATGATATAATCTCCCCCTTTATCATATCTCTCAATGAGATAATCTCTCCATTATGATTCAATGAAACAATCTCCCCCCTTTCGATTCTTTTGATAATGAGAATAATCTCTCCATTTGACAACAATGCCAAACAAAAATCATCTATATCATGTTCCATCCCTTTATATAATATATTCCTTGAATTTCCCTATTCATCAGCAATACAATGTCTTTAGTGTTCGGTGCATGTTTGTACCTTGTTATGTACAGATATATCTGTTGCTATTCATCTTAGTGTCTACATCAACATGATTGATCTTCAGATTTGGTATAGGTTGATGCATCCTTCTAGTCATCTTACTGACCGATAGACAAGGGTTGGACCCGTATTCTCTATCTCAGGTACTCAAATGTATCCTTCAGTAAAGGCTTGGTGAATATATCAGCTAATTGTTCCTTTGATTGAACATATTCCAATGTCACCTCCTTTTCTTTCACTTATTCTCTTAGATAGTGATATTTGATAGCAATATGCTTAGTCTTAGCATGCATGAATGGATTCTTAGAAATGTTAATTGCACTGGTGTTATCACAGTAGATAATTACTAGTTCAAGAATCTTCATATTCATACATTCTATAAATTGTTTGATCCATGCAATATTGGAGCAATTTGCAGCAGTAGCCACATACTCTACTTCTAAATTAGACTGAGAGATGCATCCTTGCTTCGTGTTGATCCATGTGACAAGTCTGCCACCCATGAAGAATGCTCCTCTAGTTGTGCTCTTTCGGTTGTCAATATTTCCAGCCCAATCAACATCTGTATAGACTTGTAGCTCAAATTTTCCTTCTCTTATATACCATAAGCCATAGCCCTCAGTGTTCTTCAGATATCTCAAAATTCTCTTGACAGTAGTCATATGTGATTCTTTGGGATTAGTAGAGAATCTTGCAACTATTCCAATTGCATGTACTATATCTCGTCTGGTGTGAAAAACATACATTAGTTTTCCAATCATTGATCTATACAATGTTTGATTGACCTCATTGGATTTGTCTTCTTTAGTTAGCTTACATCCAGTAGCCATAGGTGTTCCAACTGGTTTGGAATCTTCCATCTTGAATATCTTCAACACTTCCTTGATGTATTTGGACTGAGTGATATATATGCCTGCATCTTGTTGAAGAATCTGCAGACGAAGAAATAATTTGATCTCCCAAAAAATATACATTTCAAATTCCTTTCTCATTTCATTAGCGAAGGATTTGCATAGCAATTCATTTCCACCAAAAAATATATCATCAACAAAAATTTCAGCAATCAGGATATTACCATCGGTATCTTCTTTTAAGTACAAATTGCTATTTTCACTTGTTCTAACAAATTTTATGCTACTGATATATGAGTGAAGTCTTTCATACCAGGCTCTAGGTGCTTGTTTTAATCCATACAAGGTTTTATGTAGACTACATACCATGTTTCTCTTATCTGGATTAACAAACCCTTCTGGTTGTTCAATGTAAACCTCTTCTTCTAGTATTCCATTTAGGAATGCAGATTTGACATCCATCTGGTATACCTTGAAACCTTTAAATGCAACATAAGAAAGTAAGATTCTTACTCCTTCTAGTCTAGCAATTGGTGCAAAGGTTTATCCATAATCAATACCTTCTTCTTATGCATATCCCTTGCATACTAACCTTGCTTTATTTCTTGTGACTTCTCCATTCTCATTCAGCTTGTTTCTAAATATCCATTTGGTACCGATGACATTCTTGTCATCTGGTCTTGATACTAGTGTCCATGTACTGTTCTTCTCAATTTGTTCTATTTCTTCATTCATAGCACTGACCCATTCTTCATTCTCAAGCACAGTATTGACAGATTTAGGCTCAAAATCACAAAGTAAACATCTATTGTTTAGTGACTTACTTCTTGTTCTTGTTCCAGCCTTCTTGTCTCCTATGATTTGATTCTGTGGGTGATTCCTTTTGACATACTTGGGAAGTTTTGGTTCAGCCCTTTGTTCATCATTCTGATCATCTTCCTTACCTTTTTTCTGATCTCCATTGTTTAGAACATCATCTTGAGGATTATCCTAATTTTCGGTAATTGCAGCTTGATGCTCGGGTGCAATGTTCTGTTGCTCAGGAGTGATACATTGTTACTTGGGTAGAGTGTCATGTTTTGTATAAACAAACATGTTGTAGTCCCCTGGTTCTCTTCTTCTTTCCTTATCATACTTTTCTACAAATTCATATATTTTCACATTTGCAGTTTCAATGATTTTGTTAGATGACTTGTTAAGACATTTATAAGCCTTGCTTTTGGTTGAGTACCCTAGAAAGATACCTTCATCACTTTTGGAGTCAAGTTTTCCATTTCTATCATCCTTCAAAATATAACATTAACTACCAAAGATTTTGAAGTAACTTACATTAGGTGTATGACCATACCAAAGCTCATAGGGTATCTTCTTTGTGTCCTTCTTCAATTGTACATTGTTTAATGTGTAGACAACAATACTAATAGCTTCCCTCCAAAAAGTTTGAGTGATGCTTTTCTCAATCATCAATGTTCTTGCACAGTCAATAATTGATCTATTTCTCCTTTCAACAATTCAATTTCACTGTGGTGTTCTCGGTGCAGAAACCTATCTTTTAATTCCATGCTCATTGCAATAGTTAGTGAATTCATCTAAAGTAAATTCCCCTCCTCTATCTGACCTTAAGCATTTCAATTTCTTTTCACTTTTTTTTTGTACCATAGCCTTGTACCATTTAAACATCTTAAATGCTTCTGATTTATCTTTTAAGAACATGACTGTCATCATTCTAGAATAATCATCGAAAAAGAGAATAAAATACCTATCTCCATAGTAGCTCTTTGTTCTCATGGGTCCACATAGATTTGTATGGACTAATTCTAGAATTGCATTAGATGTATGGGTTTTAGTCTTAAAACTAGATTTTGTCATCTTACCTTTTGACAATTCTTGCACATGATATGCTCAGGCTTAGTCATGCTCGGTAAGCCTCTGACATTCCTTTTGTTACTTATCTTTATCATGTTGTTAAAATTCACATGGCACAATCTTTTGTGCTGCAACCATATGTCTTCGTTTCTAGCCATTAAACAAGTGGTGTTAGTGTCATCAAGATAGAAAAGGTTACCCTTTGTCTGCTCACCGATTCCAATCAACATTCCTGATTCATTGAAGATCTTTGCCTTCTTATTTTCAAATGCTACTCTGTGAATTGAATTGTTCAGCTGTGAAACACTTAACAAATTATAATTCAGTCCTTTTACCCAGTAAGCATTTTCACATTTTATTAGGTTATTCAATATTATGGTTCCTTTACCTTCAACTAGACAAGGTGTATCATTTCCCATTCTCACTGAACCACCATTATAGTATTCAAAAGTTTCAAAATTTTGTTTATCACTGGTCATATGGTGAGTACAACCACTATCTATGATCCAGACATCATTCTTACTAACTTTAGATATGAGTGCAGTTTCTACATAGCTTTCTTCTTCTTCGTCTGAATCATCCTTCATGGCTACAAATACCATCTAAATATCTTCTTCTAATTTAGTGTCAGTGTCATCAACTCTATTCTCAGATAGGTAACAAGCTTTCTTCCCTTTGTCCTCATAGTCTCAGGTATCTCTTTTGTTAGATTGACGGTTGCTTCAGTAATCTCTATTATCACCTCTATCAAACTTCTTCTCATATGGTCTGTCATTTCCTCTGTCATCTTTTCTTCTATTTGGACATCTTATAGAAAAGTGTCCAACCTCTTTACAATTGAAACATACAAGTGGTAATTTAACTTTGTATCTACCTTTGCCTCTGTTTAATCTTCTTTCCATTAGTGCTTCAATCTCATCAAGTCCTTTATTCTCATTATCACTATCACTATCATTTCTAATTGCATGTCTATGAATTGAATTTCTTATCTTTAAAGAAGATTTGAATGTAGATTCTATAGATGGTAAGACACTATTATCAAAGTTATTCATCTCAAATGAAATCAGTCTACCAATCAGACTATCTAGAGTAACTGTATTGTTTTCAACTACTCTCATTTCTTGAATAGAAGAAACTCTAATAGCATATACATGTAGTAGGGTTATTAAGATTTTACTTACCACTGTCTCCTCTTCAAGTACACCTCCAACTCCCTAGATAACATTGACTACCTCTTTGATTCTGCAGCTATACTGAGTGATATTTTCTCCTTCTTTCATCCTTAGGTCATCAAACCTCCCTCTTAGGCTTTCTGCCTTTGCTCTTAGTACATTGGCATCTCCTCCATGTACCAACTTCAACTTATCCCACATTTTCTTTGCAGAGGTGTATGTTTTGACATCTTCAAACTCAACATCGGAGAGTGATGATGCAAGTTCTATCATCATGCAATTATGCTCATGCTTTACTCTTAATTTCTCAAGAGTGTGAGGTCCTATAGGCAACACATATTCAGTATCAAGGTATTGAGTAACATCATTTCTAATACCTGATAGGTGGAGTCTTATTCTAATTTTCCATGATGCAAACTTGTCTTTATTTAACTTGGGCACGTCTCATCTGTTCATCTTGTGATCTTTTTCTTGAGCTGTTAAACTCCCTTTCTAAGCACACAATCTCTGATACCAATTATTAGTAATAACTAAGAGGGGGGGGTTAATCAGTGGCCTCAAAAAGATTCCAATAATCAACCCAAAAAACTTAGTACCACAATATTAAGCCTCTAGTTATCTTTAGTCCTATAAGATGAATGCCTTCGAATACAATTATCAAATTACTACTGCTCGGAATGCTTTGTTAAACCTTATACTGTATGTTTACCGAATATTAGTCTGTTAATTTACTGAAAGATAGTAAATTATATAAAGTATATCGGTCAATCCAAATTAGCTATGTGTAATGCAAAATAGTAAAGTAATGACTCATAAACACATTGACACATGGATTTTTAACGTGGAAACCCTGTTAAGGGAAAAACCACTTGGGACCGGTAACCCAAAATTTTCACTCTTCTAAAGTGAGCTCGGTGAAGAGACAATCCTGTTAAAGGTTACAAACACACTGTTAGGTGTGAATTTGTTAGAGGATTTAAAAGTTTAGTCTGTCACTTGATATCGGGCATCTCTATGCTACCTTCCTTGATCAAACACTCACTTGGTCTATCAATCGGTATCTGGCATCTCGTGCTATCTTCATGATCAAAATTTTTGATACTCCTTGGGAATTATCTCAATATAGAAATGATATTTAAATCTTGTTCAGTTAAGAGACTTTCTGAATCAATGGTTAAACTGAAACAATATGATCTGTTCACATATACAACTTATGCTTGCAAATTTTCAGATCTATTGTAATCTCATAAAACTAATCTAATCAATATATCTATATTAATACCTTTGCTCCACTTTAGTTTTTCTCGGTGATACTATTCTCTATTGCTCAGTGTCCACAAAAAACTTTAGCTCTTTCCTTCGCTTGATTGATCAGGATTGTATGAAGTTTCTCTTCATCAGTTTCTATTTAGCATCCTCTTCTTTTATTCACCCTCTCCATTTGTAATGAATTAAGTTGTCTCTTTTATAGATATGATATCACTATTGTTAGGTTCTTGATTTACTTGATCTTGGCATGTTTGGAAATCTTAGCCAATTAGATTTAAAGTAAAACTCCTATTTTATCTCATAGAGATCTTCTTTCCAACTAGACAAAACAGCTTTAGATCCTTTACTTATCTCTGGCTTTATATTGTTGATGAAAACAATGATAACTACCAATTAAGTCCATATTTAGTTATGCCAGCTATTTATTTTTTTGTTTCTGAACTTAAGTTAATTTTGGTGTTTTAACTCTTTGATAGCTTTAGTTAACACTCCAGTTCACCTCGGGCTTCTTTGTCGATTCATACTCTGTTTCTGGCCGTCGATTATGCTTGTGATTCTTCTTATCGGTAATGCTCATCGATGTTCTTTCTTAGGCATCACTGTGACTTGAATTTTGGTGATCTCTGTCTGTCGGGTTCCACTAGCCATCAGTGTTTGAAGTCACATGGTGAATGCTCCTCTTTTATACATTACTGAAAGCATAATATTTTTCTCTTTGATTCTCTGAAATCTTTGACACTTTAATTATAACCGACTAGATTATATCAAGTTGAGATCAATGAAAATACAATCCATTAACTGATTTAATGTCTTGCATTATATTTCTACATTTTGGTGATCAACTTAACATCTTCAAACATTCAATCAATTATATGTCATCACCCTCAACCATTGCGACTGTTCAACTGCCATGTATCATTGTTACTATATCTTCACATGTCTTCAAATATCTGTATCTTACTTTGATCAACACCAAAATGTAAGTGACCTTAAAAAAAGGTCATACATATCCCAAAATAGCTTCCTCTAAGATTTCATGTCTCCATTTGTCATATACTATCTTCGCTGACCAAAACTATACTTCTATACTTTGTAATTCTACTTTCTGTACTTAGTCATTTTGCAATCCTTAACTCCAAAACTATGTTTCACTCTAAGTGACCATCCATACCAGATGTGTTTCCATAAATTAAAACCCTCAATTATTCCATAACACTTTTGAATGAACCACTTGCCAACATCTCCCAACACAATACCAACATTACAAGCCAGACACCAAATAAAGCAATCTTCACCTTCAACAAAGCAATAGAGCTGAAGAAAGGATTTCATGAATGGCTCCAACTTCATCTCTATAAAAATCTTCTTCTTTCTTGTTCATGAATCTCCAAATAATGAAAATCCTTTCTTATCTCACCCTCTGAGAAAAATCAACCGAAAAACTACTCTATTCTTTTTTTTTTCACAAAACTTGACTCTCAACTCTTCATAGAAAGTTGTCAAATTAGTTTTTTTAATCTTTTGATTTCAACCTCCTAAAAGTAGGACAAATAAATATGCACCAAATAATTAATAAAATTAATTATTAATTTAAGGATTCAAAGGTTGGGACACATTAATACCAATATTCTCCCACTTGTTGAAGACCTATCAAGAGTCATTTGAAGAACCAAGATTTACATTGCTAAGAGCCACCTGATTAAAATACATCATCATTGTCATTCATTAAATCACAAAGATCCAAAACCATTCTCTTTTGTTCCATCAAGAAACTTAAAACAACATCCAAAATATCCACCATCTCTGGCAATAATCCCTATCATCCTCCAAAATGCTACCTATGGAAGAAAGGAAACAAGCCAAAGTGGAGATGCATCATTTAAAGAACACAAGCATAAGATCCTAGTAACATTAAAGGCTATAGGATACTACCATCACTCTATTATTCTCAATATTTATATAGAATCATTAACAAAATCAACTTAAACTCTCATACTAAAACACAAGTATGAAGTAATCATCCAAAAAACAAGATAAAATGCCAACCAGAACAACAATAAAAAATGGCTGCTCTCATCCAACTGATGAACCCACGTGAATAAAAATAGAACCCATAGAAAATTATAATCCATCCAATCACCCATGCCTCAAATTTATACAACATCAACAAACTCATGCTACCAACTGTATTGTCCTAAAAAGTAAGCACTTGATTAGTGTAAAATATAAGGACCATTTCACACTAATTTTAGTGTATTTTTATAATAGGACCTTATGTGGACAATTAAATTCAAATCTTGGTCGTCTTTATCCTCTCTCTCAGCTCTATCTTTCTTAAAATCAAGGTTGGCCCTTATTTCTAGGTGTGCTCTATTTTTCCTCCAATCACCTAATTCATTTCATCACCTAGGCCCTATTACATTATCAATGACTTTTTCCTTATCTTCGGCCCCCAAATCGGTTGTCAGCTTAGGGCCTATACCCTAAGGCTACCTTGGACCCCCTGGCTCAGTTTGGGCCTTTTTCCTAGGGTACACAATGGCTAGAATGTTGTGCACCTAGGTGCACAATGTTTTAGGCATTCTACACCTTGGAATTTGGGCCCAATTTTGAAATTGGACCTCGAGTTAACATTTTGGAGGTACTTCTCGATCTATAGTCGACCCCCAAATTAGAATCTCTTTGATTTTATATAAAGAAGGATTTTCACTTCATTTGAAAGATAATAAATCAATTTCAAGGTGAAGCCCCAATTTGAATCTTTCTCATTAAATGAAGACTTGTGGAATCAAAGCTATATCAAATCTTTATCAAGAAATTCAAGGCAATTAAGGGAAATTTAAGTGTGAGAAAGCTATATCAAGATTTAATATCCATCAAATTCATAGCATAAATCCTTCCTATCAATCATTAAAGGCGGTCTTCTCCATAGATATAGCTTCTTTCACAATTGGTGATCAAGTAAAGGAGTTTTTATCAAAGGAGGAGCCATCAACCTTCCTATCTTGTTCTCTTTCTTCTCCTCATTTAAAAATCCATCACACAAGGTTTTTATTTATATGATTTACCTTTAGTTTTTATGTTGACTTAAAATATATTGCATAAACACATTTGATTGCATTCAAAGAGGCATCCACATTTAAAAGGTATGAGCTACTCCATTTATTAGATTTGATCACTACTCTATGTTTGTATACTTTAATTTTTCATTACATTTAAAGGTTGATTCCTAAACAAGGGTTTGATAAGTAAAAACCCTATATTCAACCTTCTTCCTCATTTTTCTATGTGCATGTACAAGTTAGGAAGCTATATTTTTAGATTCAGACTCCGCAAAACCCGACAGTGATCTTCCTAAAGTTTGAAGCAAAAACTTACCAGGTGCATAACATTCCAAATGTTCTTCACTACGGTGTAGAAAATTCCAAACGTTTTGCACTAAGGTGCAGAATGTTCCAACAATTCTAAATCCTCAGAAAATCAGTGAAATTTCTAGAGAAAACAATTTACAGCTCCAGAACCTTAGTTCTGCAGTTACAGGTGGTTGTGGGACACTGACAACTCTAAAATCAAATCCAAAGCTCTATCATCTCCATTTCATTTCCAGGTGTACACATTGCATTTTCATTATCTCTTTAGCATTTCCATTTGCATATTTAGGTGATTTAATTCAATTGTTAGTCCTCTTACATTCATCTTCTTTCTTAATACTCAGAAATAAAAGAATAGAAGCCCATAAAACCCAAATCTAGTATTAGCATCACTCCATCTTTTGGTGTTGGATCTCTTTTATACATTAGATTTTCAAATTTTATGCAAATGGTTATCTACTTTTCATTAAATTTTTAATTGACCATTGTGTTTAGACATTTCCACTTCTTATTTGGTGTTTAGGTCTAAATTTTATGCATTTAGTTTTGATTTTTACATTCATTGATATAAAAAGACATAAAAAGTTGCATATTGGTTTCATAGATCTAGTTCATCTTTGCATTGTAATTTCATGTTAAAAAAATATAAATCCAAAAATATTTTATTTTCATGCATTGTTATGTGTGTTATATTAGTTACTTTTGTGCTTTATTTTTAGCTTATTGAATTGCAAAATGTCTGATTTCCTTGTGCAAAGTTTTACCGCCTTTGATGATCCATTTAGTAGTGAAGACTTTGACATGATGGATGAAGTTCTTAATGACTTCATCTCTACTAATACTTCCTCTATAGCTTCTAAAGTATCCTTTTGCCAATATTTAATTAATGTGATAGAAGGATTTAGGGTATACAATAATACCCTTTATGAGCCTCTCCATGATTCCTCTCCCCAAATTTTTCTCTCTCATGAGGAAATATTGGTGCAAAACCATACTATTAATACTCCTCTCAATGACATCCCTCTTTGGGATGAGCCATTAGAGAAAGATGTTGACTATTCTCTTTATATGTATCTCCCCCATGAGGGTACCTTTGTGAAAGAGGATGATTTTCTGGTGGAAGAGGGTGATATGATTGATAAATCCCTTAATAACACTACCCCTCCTATCCATTTCAATAAACTTTCCTATAGAGATGAAGCATTAGTGAGTGAAAATTTTCCCTCTCCTAAGGTTTTTCATGAAAATAATTTACAAGTAGAGGATGATATCCTTGATGCTCTATCATTTCCAAATGAATCTTTTGAGAAAAAAAAACTTAATCAAATTAATACCATCCAAGATAACCCTCAAAATAAATTAGTAATTATTGTAAAAGGTGTTATGAAACCTGGTTATCATTCAATACCATACATATATAACAAAAATCCTCAAGAGGATAATATCCTCGATATCCCCCCTTCTACAAATCTAACATTTGCACATAATGATCTTAATCAAGTCAACACTATTCAAACTCCACCTCACTCTTCAATTCTTTCTCCAATACAAACAAGTGAACCATCAAATCTTCAAGGTGATGATTGGGGAACTTTAGACTTCACACCAACCTTCCATAGTAAAAAAAAATCCTTTAATTTGAGAACTCAACACCTTATTTTGACACTTTTATGGATATTGATTGGGCCTCTTTAAATTTCAACCCAATTTCACCTAAAAGATACCCTTACCTTGATGATAGGCACAATATAGGATGTGTGAAACATAGCATTGAAACCCATGATAAATCTACATCACATTTTTCCAATTTGTCCAATTAATCTATACATTATCCTCCTAATTTCTCATCACAACGAGAGAATATTTTGTTTGAGCTTTACAATGCCAACTTAATTATTCTTCCTTTGAAAAACAAAGGAAAAAATAATAAACATAAAAAAAACAATTCTTCCATTTGCATGTATCATCAAACTTGTGGCCATAAGACTAATGAATGTTATGATTTGAGGTGTAAAATTCAAGAATTCATTGATTGTGGTATGATTCAAATGACATGTAACAATGCATGGTACCTTTGTCATGATCATTCTAAATAACATCTAAGTTCCTATTATGTCATTTCTCACTATGTGATATTGATAGCCTATCCTTTGAGGGCCCATTGTTATTTATGGTGGTGCAATTTTAGGTGCAATAATACTTTGTGAGAAACATAATATTATCTATTACTTGTTTCCGCACTTTCAAGGCAAAAAGTTCTATTTCAGTCTCCTATCCCAAGGACCCATTTTCGCCCTCTATAGAGTTTTTTCTTTTATAACATGATATCCATTCTTGCATAGAATTATTTATTTACGTAAGGATCTTATATTTTTCAAGAGATTTACATCCTGAGTTTACAACCTTTTCTATGCTTGAGAGCATATTTCTATTATACAGGAATTTTCATTTAGGGATCATAATGTGTCATCCTTTTTCAAGGATCCCCTTACCTAGCAATAGGGAACGTGTGTATACTTGATCCTCCTTCCCCATTTTTATCTTCCTTTCAAAAATATACAATATCCCTTTGTGGACTTGCTTATTTTATAATGTGATGTCCTTTCTTGCATGGATTTGTTGTTTTACATAAGGATCTCTTTTTCAGGAGATTTACATCATGATTTGCAACCTTATGCTTACTTTAAAGTGTATGTCTATTGTAAAATATCTATTAATTAGGGTATATAATGGGTTATCTTTTCCCTTGCATTCACCCTTGGGGGAAAGGTTTCCTTTCTCAATATCTTATTCCTTTTCGAGGATCCACTTTATCTAGGTTATGTGGTCTTTTTTTATCACATGATATCCTTTTTGGAATGGAGTTGTTTGTTTATGTAAGGATCTTCTCTTTTTCAGGAGATTTACATCTTGAGTTACAACCTCTTCCTTGATTAGAAAGTGCATGTCTATCCTAAACAAATACTCTTAATTTGGGGCTTAAAGTGCGTTATCCTTCATCAATAATCCCTTTTTCACCTACTTGTGAGGGTGCTAAATAGGTGCATTATTATTTTCCTTCCCTCTTTGTCTTGAAGATTTTTTCTTTGTTCAAGAAATTCTCTTCATGGTAGATGTCTTGCTCCAAATATCTCTTCCTTTCAAGGGTCTCTTCCCACGTGCGGATATCCTTTCATGATGATTTTTTTCCTTTGCTAATGAGGGATTTTCACTCTTTGCATTTGGAATCAAGTATATATTGTTATTTGAGGATATCCTATTATTGTTGGAAGTAGGTATCCTTGTTCCATGTTTCCTTATGATGGCTTCATATTCCTATGTTACCATCATAAGGTGTTGTGGGTCCACAACACACACCCCATTTTTTTGGTCCTCTAACCATGGGGACCCCCCTTTTTTGTCTTTTTCCTTAGGTCATGTCTGCCCCTTGTATAAAATCCAGTTAGCCCTCAAAGAAATTTGCTTAAACCAAGTCATAGAAAGGAAGAGAGCCTTTTTCGGCCTTTTGGCCCTTTCGACCTTTTCGAGGACTTAGGTACTCCGAAATGCTGAAATGGATGAAAGGATGAAAACCTAGCCCTTTCAATGTTTTCGGCCTCTGAAAACCCTGAAAGGCTGAAGGAACTCTTCTCTTTCAAAATTGTTAGCCTTTCGGAGTCCAAAATCCCCGAAATGACTAATGTCAGCCCGCGGGTTATAAATATGAGAGGCCTTCATAATTCAGTCACTTGTCATTTTTTTCTTTCCACCTGTGATTTCGTCTGCTCCTCCTCATCATTTGCTTGCATTCTTGAGCCGTCTGGTTGTCCTCCCGCTCCTGGTCCTTTCGAGGTAGGTTCTTCTCGCCCGCCTTGGTTTTGTGCTTTCGAGTCTTGGTCTAGGGTTTGTTTCTTCCCTTAGTGCCTGTCCAGCTTAGGGCACCTTGTTTCTTGGTGTCATCAGGCCTTTGTGCCTTTGTGTTTTGATAGGGACGTCCCTCCCTATCAGGCCTAGGGTTTTCTATTTTCCTTTGGTCCTAGGTTTTAGGTTTCTTTTCCCATTATTTTTGTCAGTTGCGGCCCTTGCCGTAGGTTTTCAGCCTCCGAAAGGGCTAAAAATGGATCTCCCAAAAAAATCATTCGGCCTAAGTGTCATTTTGGACCTGTCAGTCTTTCAAACCTCTGAAAGGTCTGAGAGACTGAAAGGTCTAAAAAGGCTGAAAGCCTCGTTGCATCATAAGGTTTGACCTTTCGGGTTTCTTCGACAGTTTCAGACTTTTGGCATCCGCAAACAAATACTTCACACTTTTGGGTCTCGAAAGGTCCGATGGACCTTATTTCAAAAAATAACTCTTTTTTTTCTTTTCAATAAGCTACTGATTACTTATTTTAATTATAGGAATGACTTAACCCAAGATAACCTCTCGAATGAAGTATCAATATAAAGGGAATACCCTGATTTCTAAGGTGGGGAACAAGCATAGTGAGATAACGGATACCAACATTGGAAACGTAGACTAGAATGATTTCCTGACTCAGTGTTCTCAACCAACAAATAGATCTGATGACTGCACCGCACTGGTCCTAAGTGGGTTGGTGAACGCAGCTGCACACCTAGTAGCTATCTCATCTTCAGAGCTGATTGTCACCCTGGCTCACCACTATGACTTAGATAAAAGGGTGGTTGTAAACATAGAAGGTCAAGTGGTACTGGATATAAGGCCAGATATCATTGAAGACATTTTCCACCTTCACAAAGGCATAGACAAGTTCTATAACTTCCATATTGGGAAGGGGACTAAGTGGTTCAGAAATAGAGAACATGCTATAAATGAGATGATGAACAATGAGTACCTCAAGCAGCCTCTTTTGAAGAACAAGTTGAACAAGATAGACCTCTGAAGAGGCTATATGAAAGATGACATTCAAGATACCATCACATTGATAAGCTGGGTGTATGGGTTACCACAATCCACTCAACTCGAGCACTGGATGATCCTGTTGATAGAAAGGATCTGAGAATGAAAGGCAAGATTCGACTGGGGAACTATTATTAGTGACAATTTGGATGAGCAATTAACAATAGTAAAACATAATCCTAAGTTCTACATGAGCACCTACATGGTTTACTTACTAGCAACATGGGTAGATTATCCAGGCCTTACCAAGAAGGGAAATCTAAATGACCCAAATGTGTGGCCCCACATTATATACCCACAGCTGGTAAAGAAGACGCACATGCCAAAGGATTTCCATGACTATAGGATAGTTAACGATGCATTCATATTCATATTCATCCAATCCATTAAGGGTGATTTTTCTAAAAGGATGTCAGAGGAGGCTGTTGCTAAAATAAGGGCTATTGGGGCCTATTTTATCCAATTTAGGACTTTCACATACATTAGGATAGCTGGGTCAACCTTGCAATCAAAGAAGCTACCCAGGTACCCATATGATTGGATAATTATACTAGAGATGGCTAGGTAGCCCGCAGATGCATACAAACACATAAAACATAAGAAGCATTGTTGGGACTTTCCTATTTCTTTGGGACCATATGCACTGCAAGATATGAAAGTTTGCAAATCCTTGGCTTTTGAATGGGATGATTGTCCCTTGCAGTTCTATAAAATAGTGCGAGCCCATTTTGATCCCATAGGTACTTACAGCCACATTATTGGCAAATTCTACATACATGAGCCACACTTGGAAGATCATTGGATAAACTGCATAGACGATCATGAGGTCAGGATCCAGGATTATTGCAGAATGAACCTCACTCTGGAAAAAGAGGTATTAAAGGTTCCTATTTCTTCAAAGGTTTGGGAATGTGATTTATACAAGGTCTTAGAGGATATTTACACAAAAGATAAAGTATATGACCGGCCAATCATAAACGTAGAGGTGGATAAGAATGAAAATGATGACATAGACTTCTGGGTGAGGCATGTGATAAAGACCACAATAAATTGGATCAAGAAGCCACACAAAATGAGTCCAATCCTAGTAAACATGTTGATGGAGCCTACAAGGAAAGTAGAAAAATAGAGAGGGGAGAAGTGCATAGTCCCTAAGTACAAGAAAGCTCCCCCTCAGAAGCCAAGAACCATATATGGTCATGAATGACTAGTTGAATATGGCTCTAATCCTAGGCCCAAGAAAACTAGGATGACAGGCCAGATTGACCCACTAGCAAGGTCCTCACAACCCCTATCAGGTGAAGGCCCATCTACCTTCGGCCAATCTCCCCCCACCGCTGAGAAGGGAAAGAAAAAATATAAGAGGAAGAAGAGTTCTGAATCTCCACAGTTAGAAATAGTACAAGAAGAGTCTGAGGAAGCAGAAGAAGATGAGCCCCTAGTCTGAAGGACGAGATTGCAAAAAAGGAGAGAAAAGGAAGTTACCAAGAAACATAAAGAAGATCCCAAAGAACAAGATAATCCTTTGGATGCCTTAGGATTGGATGAGTTTATGATTTATGATTTTGAAGGACTTGAAGGCTATTTGAATCACAGCTAGGATATAGACAATAGAACACCATTTCTTATTCAGCCCTAGGTAATCCTCACTCAACCACCAATCCAATTTACCAATCCTTTAGAAAGGAACCCCTCACCGATGGAATACCTCCAGGAAAACAGCCAACTCCACCAGCTCCACGGGCTAGTAATAACCCCATACCTCCAAAATGCCTGAATACTCCTATACCTCCTACAACAAGTACATATGCTAGCTACCGAGGTGTGGCCTGGCCAAATGACAAATACAATGCAGTGGATGAGCTCAAGAAAACTAAGGCGAACATATCCATGTTCAAATTATTGCAAGGTTGCCAATCTCAAAAGGAAGCCCTTTTAAGATCCTTGGATCATTCAAAGCCCGACCCTTCAAATAGTGCAAGGGCACCTACATCTAATATCAACACCTCCGAGGCATTCCCTGTAGTATTCATAGATGAGGTGGAGGTCCCACAATTCCTTCTCAGCTTGTGAATGTTTAGAAAAAACCTACATAATTGCCTAATCAATTCGGGAGCCTCATGCAATGTTATGCCCCTATCAATTTGCCAGAAGTTGGGCATGGTGCCCCAAATAAAAAACTAGGTGGTCATACAGTTGGATAAAACTAAGGTCAAAGTAATTGGTGTAATCAAAGATGTGCACATTCAACTAGTCGTGGACCCAGGATACAAGAGCGCATTGATATACACATAGTAGACATACTTGAGACTTATGGGATGCTACTGAGTCAAGAATGGACCAAGTGCTTGAGAGGGTGGCTCTCTACAGACTTCACCCAACTCTAGCTACCATGGAGAGGTTTGAACAACCAGATCAAGATAGATTCCGAGCCTAAACTGAAAAGGATGATCACCGAATACAATACCCCAAATGAAGTATTGTTCACCCAAACCGATTTGGGCACGTATCGGATGGATGATGTCTTTATGTTCTAGATTTGAGAAGGTGAAGAGTCAAACCATAGTCCCATCTAAGGTCTCCTTGAGTAGAAAATTGGTGATGACATTTTCAAAAGTTTCATCAGCAACACGACAACCAGCCTACGACATCTAGGTCAAGATGCAGATCCTAATATTTTGTTACTACCTGGATATTGCCGATTACATCGGGCTAGTCATTTAGAATTTACATGCCCCAATTCTCAAGAAGCCCTATCACGAGTGTTGGCTTAAATTTCCCAGCCAAATAAGCTGCCAGAAGCACTAACAAAAAAAGATGTACTTGGGATAAAAGACAAGAGCAATGCCACACCTGATATGGACAGCCCGGTCCTTGCAAATAGTTCACCTGAGGATCAAGACAGTGAATCAGAATCCGAAGATTGAAGTGTTGCCCTGAATTTTATTAGTGACTGGAGTACCTCAGATGATGGAGCGTGTCCCCCTTTTAGGGGAATGCTAGAAGACAAAGCCGTTGAAGATGACAAACTCCCAAAACCTAGGCATACTTAGCATGCAGGAGAATTAACTTCTTTCGACAGTGATGGAGATAGGGGCCAAAAACTAAGGACCAACGGTTTCTCTATGAAAAGAACAACCAAACCAAGCCCTACTAAACCACCATAGATATGGAAACTGCACTTTGATGGTTCCAAATGCAAACAAGGAGCAAGTGCGGGAATTGAATTTATAAATCCAACAGGTAAGTCTTTTTATGCTGCTTATAGATTACATTTTCTTTGTACTAACAATGTTGCAGAATATGAAGTGCTGGAATGCGGACTCCTCCTAGCTCACAAGAAGGGAATCAAAATATTGACGGTGGAAGGAGACTCACAATTGGTTGTCAAATAGATCCATAGCCAGTATACTTGCAATGATAAGAGGCTCTTAGCCTACCAAAATAGGGCATGGGATTTGATCAACGACTTTGATGCTTTCAACATCAAAACCATCCCAAGAAGAAAGAACGTCATTGCTGACGCATTGGTTGTCTCAGCCAGTTCACTACATCCAATGGAAAAATCTAAACTAAAGAAATTCTCAGTTGAGCTTGTCTTGGCCCCAGCCATTCCGAATAATATCACTAACTTTCAAGTCTTCAAAGATGATCAACATATATTAGAATTTATCATGTGCACTAGCGTGTTTGAAAAGTAGATCATAGACAAGGAGAAGGAAGGTGAGAAAATAGCTAAACCTAAAGAGCCTGATGATCATGGTGTCATAAACCTAAAGACCAATACCATACCCAAGGGAATGGTAGAGCTAGAGAGGATTTTTGACAGCGACAAGATTGCTATAAGAAAATGCCCCGACATAACACCTGATGGTAAAGAATGTGACACCTACAACCTGGGCACGGAAGAGGAACCAAGAGAAGTGCACATCAAAAAGGTGGGAAGCAAGGAAGAAAAGGAAAAAATGGTCCAGCTTCTCACTAAATATTGAGATGTCATAGCGTGGAGTTATGAAGAATTAAAGACATATGACACCTCAGTCATAGTGCACAACATCCCATTGAAGCTGGATTCTAAGCCCTTTAGACAATGAAAAAGACCCGTGAATCCCACCATGGAGCCCTTAATCCAAAAGGAAGTCCAAAAGCTACTCGAAACTAGGATCATCTTCCCAATCTGACATTCTACATGGGTTCCAAACCTAGTACTTGTGAGGAAGAAGACTGGAGAAATCAAGCTATGCGTAGACTTCCAGAACCTCAACAAGTCCTCTCAAAAGGATAATTATCCACTCCCATCTCTAGATGAAGTGTTGTAGAAGGTTAATGGATCTCAAATGATGTCATTCCTAGATGGCTACTCTAGGTACAATCAGGTGATGGTACAGGAAGAGGAGAGGCTGAAAATGGCATTCACCACTAAATGGGTAACTTTCGCCTACCGATGGATGCCTTTTGGGCTGATTAACGATGGAGCCACCTTTCAGAGAGAAATGGAAATAGCTTTCAAAGGATTATTTGGGAGGTGCATTATCATTTACATGGATGATCTCATAGTCTACTCAAAACTAAGAACTAACCACATAAATGACCTCAGGAAATGCCTTCAAAGGTGCAGAGAATTTGGGGTCTCCCTCAATCCCAAGAAATGCAGTTTGGGGTAACTAAAGGGAAGCTCTTGGGATATATCATCTTTGAAAAGGGAATATCCATTGACCCAGAAAGGGTGGAGGCAATCCTAAAGTTGACACAACCTCATAGCCACAAGAAACTGAAATCTTTCTTCAGAAAGATCAAATTTGTCAGAAAATTCATCAGTGGCTTCGCAGAAATAGTAAAACCATTGAACAACATGCTCAAGAAAGACACCAAGATTGAATGGAATCTCCCAGCCAAGAATTCTTTCAAAGAGATTAAGAATTCTATTGCCACAGCACCAGTCCTGACTACACCATCCCTTTCAAGGTTTACTCTTTTGTGTCAGAGCACTCATGCGTGGGCATCCTCATGCAAAAGAAGAATAACAAAGATGAAAGGCCTATTTCCTTTATGATTTTCCCCTTGAAAGATGCTAAGCTCAGATACCCAAACCTGGATAAGTAGGAATTCCCTCTTGTCAAGGCGGTGAAGAAATTTAGACATTATATTTTAAGGAGTAAAGTCATCGGGATAGTTCCAGATGTAGCAGTTAAGTCCCTCCTAATGCAGAATGAGCTAGGAGAATGGAGAGGAAAATTGATGGCAATCCTCCAAGATTTTGAGCTAGAGATCCAACCGATGAAGTTGGTAAGAGGCCAAGGCCTAACGAAGCTGATCTCTGAGTTTGAAGAACGTTTGGTCTGCTAGACATACACTGATCAAGGTGTTATCATTGATGTGTGGTACCAAGACATAGTGTACTATTTTTTATAGAATTCCCACCTTGAAGGAATGAATGGTTCCCAGAGAAGAGCTCTAAAGATCAAAAGCAGCTCTTACATGCTAAAAGGTGGACAACTACACAAACACAATTACGAGGGTTTGTACTTAAGATGTTTGGATAGAATGGAGGTGAAACAAATCTTGGTGGACTTTCATGACAAATATGGAATGGGACATGGAGCAGCAGAGGCCACTGCTCACCAAATCCTGAGAGTAGGATACTTTTGGCCAACAATATTTAAAGATACTAGTGAGCACATGAGATCTTGCCACATTTGCCAAACTAGCGCAAATCGAGAGAGAAACCTAGCAATGCCCCTACAACCAGTCTATGAGGTATGCTCATTTGCCCAATGGGGTTTAGATTTTGTTGGAGTGATTAACCCTTCTTCATCTACAGGATATAAGTTTATCTTGATAGCCACTGACTATTGCACATGCTGGACAGAAGTGCAAGCACTAAAGAATTGTACTATAGAGGTCGTGACCAAATTCATGGAGGAGCGCATCATAACTAGGTTTGGGATTCCATTCTATCTGGTATGTGACAATGATCCCTCTTTCTCCTCAGCCTCACTCACACAATGGGCCTTCAAAAACTAGGTAATCCTCAAATTCTCTTCAAATTACTATCTACAAGGCAATGGCGTAGTAGAGTCTACAAAAAAAAATCTAACAATAGTGATTAAACACCTCTTAGATGACAACCCTAGGGACTGGCACACGCAGCTGCAATATGCTTTATGGACTAATCGCGTAAGGATCAAGAATGCCCTGGGGACATCTCCATATAAACTAGTCTATAGCTTGCAGCCGGTCTTTCCTATGAACCTAAAGATCCCAATTCTGAGATTCATGGACCAATATGTAGGGGAGGAAGATCGGGTACAAATTAGACTCATGAATCTCCTAAACCTGGAGGAAAAACAAACTTTAGACCTGGAACATGTATCAAGGCATCAGGCTATAGTCAAAAGGTGGTTTGACAAGAGAGCTACTATCAAGGCCTTCAGGATCTCTGACCTTTTCCTCATGTGGGATAAGGCGAAAGAAAATTTAGGCAGCCACACCAAGTTCCAAAGACTGTGGACAGGCCCTTACCAAATATCAGAGATCCCGGGGGAGAACACTTTTAGGATCAACACATTGGATAGAGAGTTGACCCCATTTCCTATCAATGGGAAATTCCTCAAACATTACTTTGGATCCTAAGCGGGACCATCTTTTGTCCCTTATACCATAGTAACTTTTGCATTTTATTTTTTTTGTCGTCCTCTCTGCCAGTCTTTCCTTCCATTCGTGTTTGTTCTTTTATTTTGTCAGGGGCTCATTTTTCTGCTATGGGTCAGTTTGATTTGGATCCTATCCAAGGTGGTCCACCAAAGGAGCAGAGGTATTTATTAGTCAAATTTCTCCAAGGATACGTGCAGCGTAGAAGAACCTTCCCAAAAGACAAAGTAGTGATAATTATCATTGACAAATAAGAAGGAGTTTAGAGTTTGGTTATCCTCATCACAAGACAAATTAAGATACAACACTCAAGGGTGTTAGTCTCTGGGGTGCTTGCCAGTTGTAGCCAGCCAGAGTGCATAGGTTTGGGTACCCACTGATTCTAGAACCCAAGTTTGAATGTAATGTGGAGGAAATAGCGAAAGAAAGGAGAGCCCAAAAAAAAAGGGGGGGGGGAAACACTCAAAAGAAAAGTGCCCAAAAGAGGTCATGAGTGTAAAAAACTGGGCAACACCACCTAATCATTGCTCAGATATATAAAAACAAAAAAAATGGTTATCTCCAAGCAAGCAGAAGAGGTAAAATGATTGTCCAAAAGATGGAGCTCTCAAGAAAGAAAGCTATAGCCTAGCAGGTAGAATGGACTTGGGTGATTATGACAACCTCTACCGGGGCTATGAATGCCCGACCGTTAGTAGAGAAAGGTTATACTTGGAACTTAAGGAAAACTTTGTCGGGGCTATGAACGCCTGACTGGCAGCAAAGCTCTTTCTGGGAAGCCCTAGTCTATTTGGTGAAGGTTGGGAATAGCTGGCAAGCATCTTGGTTATCACAACCAAGGGTCAAGAAATAAACACACATGAACACACACAGGGAAACTAGCAGAAGAGCCTCAGATTGGAAGTCATTGAAGAATTATCGACTCCACCACCTCTTGGTTCTGTTCACCTACAAAGCTACTTTTCAGAAGAGTATTGTCGATAAAGAAATGCCTTGGTCATTCCTCCTTTTGTCAGGGCTATTTGTTGTGGGTCTACAACACACACCCCATTTTTTTGGTCCTCTGACCAGGGGACCCCCCTTTTTTATCTTTTTCCTTAGGTCATGTCTGCCCCTTGTGTAAAATCTAGTTAGCCCTCAAAGAAATTTGCTTTAACCAAGTCATAGAAAGGAAGAGAGCCTTTTTCGGCCTTTCGGAAGACTTAGGTACTCCGAAATGCTGAAATGCTTGAAAGGCCAAAAACCTTGCCCTTTCGATGTTTTTAGCCTCCGAAAACCTCGAAAGGCTGAAGGAACTCTTCTTTTCTAAAATTATTTGCCTTTCAGAGTCCAAAATCCCCAAAATGACTGACGTCAGCCCGCGGGTTATAAATAGGAGAGGCCTTCATAATTCAGTCACGTATCATTTTTTTCTTTCCGCCTGCAATTTTGTCTGCTCCTCCCTGTCGATTGCTTGCATTCTCAAGTCATCTGGTTGTCCTCCTGCTCCTGGTCCTTTTGAGGTAGGTTCTTCTCGCCCGCCTTGGTTTTGTGCTTTTAGGTCTCAGTCTAGGGTTTGTTTCTACCCTTAGTACCTGACCAGCCTAGGGCACCTTGTTTCTTGGTGTTGCCAGGCCTTTGTGCCTTCATGTTTCAATAGGGACATCCCTCCCTATCGGGCCTAGGTTTTTCTAGTTTCCATTGGTCCTAGGTTTGAGGTTTCTTTTCCCGTTGTTTTTGTCAGTCGCGGCCCTTGCCATAGGTTTTCGGCCTCCAAAAGGGCCAAAAATGGATCTCCCAAAACAATCATTCGACCTAAGTGTCATTTCAGACCTGTCAGTCTTTTGGACCTTTGAAAGGTTTGAAAGGTACGAAAAGGCTGAAATCCTCCCTGCATCATAAGGTTCGGCCTTTCGGGTTTCTTTGACAGTTTCATACTTTCAGCGTTCGTAAATAAGCACTTTGCACTTTTGGGTCCCGTAAGGTCTGACGGACCTTATTTCAAAAAATAACTCTTTTTCACAGGCCGAAAGTGTGAAAATTTACACCTAGATGTTTTTGCTTCCCTAGCTTAAATTGTTCTTTTTTTTTTCTTTTCAATAAGCTACTGATTACTTTTTTTAATTGCATGAATGACTGAACCCAAGATAACCTCTCCGATGAAGTATCAATATAAAGGGAATACCCCAATTTCTAAGGTGGGGAACAAGCATAGTGAGATAATGGATACCAACATTGGCAATGTAGACTAGAATGAGTTCCTGACTTAGTGTTCTCAGCCAACAAACAGATCTGATGACTGCACCGCACTGATCTTAAGTGGGTTGGTGAACACATCCATACACCTGGTAGCTATCTCATCTTTAGAGTTGATCGTCACCCTGGCTCACCGCTATGACTCAGATAAAAGGGTGGTTGTAAACACAGAGGGTCAGGTGGTACTGGATATAAGGCCAGATATCATTGAAGATGTTTTCCACCTTCACAAAGGCATCTATGAATTCCATATTGGGAAGGGGACCAAGTGGTTTGGAAATAGAGAGTAGGCTATAAATGAAATGATGAATAATGAGTACCTCAAGCAGCCTCTTCTGAAGAACAAGTTGAACAAGATAGACCTCCGAAGAGGCTATATGAAAGATGACATTCAAGAAGCCATCACATTGATAAGCCGGGTGTATGGGTTACCACAATCCACTCAACTTGAGCACTGGATGATCCTGTTGATAGAAAGGATCTGGGAACGAAAGACAAGATTCAACTGGGGCACTATTATTAGTGACAATTTGGATGAGAAATTGACAACAGTAAAACATAATCCTAAGTTCTACATGAGCACCTACGTGGTTTACTTACTAGCAGCACGGGAAGATTATCCAAGCCTTACCAAGAAGGGAAATCTAAATGACCCAAATGCGTGGCCCCAAATTATATACCCACAGCTGGTAAAGAAGATGCACATGCAGAGGATTACCCTAACTACAGAATAGTTAACGATGCATTCATATTCATAGTCATCCGATCCATTGAGGGTGATTTTGCTAAAAGGATGTCAGAGGAGGCTACTACCAAAATAAGGGCCATTAGGGCCTATTTTATCCAATTTAGGACTTTCACATACATTCAGATAGCCGGGTCAACCTTGCAACCAAAGAAGCTTCTCAGGTACCCATCCGATTGGATAATTATACTAGAGATAGCTAGGTAGCTCACAGATGCATATGAACACATAAAACATAAGAAGAAGCACTGTTGGGACTTTCCTATCTCTTTGGGACCATACACACTGCAAGACATGAAAGTTTTCAAATCCTTGGCTTTTGAATGGGATGATTGTCCCTTGCAGTTCTATAAAACAGTGTGAGCCCGTTTTGATCCCATAGGTACTAACAACCACATTATTGGCAAATTCTACATACATGAGCCACACTTGGAAGATCACTGGATAAACTGCATAGACGATCATGAGGTCAGGATCTAGGATTATTGTAGAATGAACCTTGCTCTGGCAAAAGAGGTATTAAAGGATCCTATTTCTTCAAAGGTTTGGGAATGTGATTTAGATGAGGTCTTAGAGGATATTTACACAAAAGATAAAGTATATGACCGGCCAATCATGAACACATAGGTGGATAAGAATGAAAATGATGACATAGACTTTCGGGTGAGACATGTGATAAAGACCACAATAACTTGGATCAAGAAGCCACACAAAATGACTCCAATCCCTGTAAAAACATTGATGGAGCCTACAAGGAAAGTAGAAAAATAGCGAGGGGAAAAGTCCATAGTTCCCAAGTACAAGAAAGCTCCCCCTTAGAAGCCAAGAACTGTGTATGGTCATGAACGACCAGTTGAATATGGCTCTAATCCTAGGCCCAAGAAAACTAGGATGACAGGCCAGATTGACCCACCAACAGGGTCATCACAACCCCTATCAAGTGAAGGCCCATCTACCTCTGGCCAATCTCCCCCCACCACTGAGAAGGGAAAGAAAAAATATAAGAGGAAGAAGAGTTCTAAATCTCCATAGTTAGAAATGGTACAAGAAGAGTCTGAGGAAGCGGAAGAAGATGAGCCCCTAGTCCAAAGGATGAGATTGCAAAAAAGGAGAGAAAAGGAAGTTACCAAGAAACATAAAGAAGATCCCAAAGAACAGGATAATCCTTTGGGTGCCTTAGGATCGGATGAGTTTATGATTTCTAATTTTGAAGGACTTGAAGGCTATTCAGATCATGGCTAGGATATAGACAATGGAGCACCATTTCTTATTCAGCCCCAGGTAATCCTCACTCAACCACTGGTCCAATTCACCAATCCTTCAATGAATGTCCCTGCTACACAAGTGAGCTATAGTTCCACTCAAGAGCTTGAGGTTCAGGATAGTGGGATAGCTCGAGTCACTACTACAGATCATATAGTAAGGGAAGTACCCATTTCCACTCTGGCACCTCATACCCCTACTACACCATCTTCTCTACCACCTCCTATTCCTACTCCACCTCCATTAATTCCAACCCCAACACGTACTCCTATGCCAAATACACCCTCCTCTACTACTACCATTCTCCCATCTCCCACTCCAGCCATAGCAACACCTACTCCATCAAAATCAATCCCTTCAACATGCTCTGCCCAGGTTTCCAAAGAAGCAATAAGTATGAAAGGTACATCACCTTTCCAGACCACGCTGGAGGCCATGACTAGTCTTAGGTCAAAAGTATCAATTGACCCTTCCGCCGAAGAGGCCCTAGAAAAAGAAGGGGAAAATGTGGTAACTAAATAAGGCGAGGTGGAGGAGGAGAAGGAAGAAGGAGAAATGGATGTGGATATAGAATGGGAAAGAATGAGGGAAGGATGGAGTGAACAAGAAAGGGGGCAGGAGAAGGAATTAGAGAAAGAAATAACTTTGGAAGTACAAGGCTTAACTTTGATCCTCCATGTGGCACCATATGAACCTATAATTGCATCTGACAAACCTACTTGGTTTACCAAGGAGATACAACCCATGAAGAGAACTTACACTAATGAATTATATGGAGAGGATACAAGTATGACCTCTGTAAAGCAAGCCTTCCACCAGGCAGAAATTAATGTACCAGCAAGAACCATGTCATATGTGACTCAGGACACCAGGGGTCATTGGAAAGCCCAGATAGCTGTCCCACCCCTGAGCACTTCTCAAACACCTAGCACAATGGAAGATTATACATTCAGAGAGGTAGATTTGGGCAAACCTACCAGAGAAGGGAGAAAGAGACTAGCAACTCTAGGGCTTAAGCACGCTTTGGGGTTCATGAATAAAGATGAAGAAACCATCAAAACCTTAACATACCAAAATGAAGCATTAAAAGGATTCACTCAAAAGGTGGCGGGTCCTATTGACCCAAATTGTTTAGAGGCTTCATTACAAGCCATGCTAAATAAAAAAGCTACACCAGATTTTCCGGCAGGTTTGACTCCTTCCTTCATCCAGACAAGTGCTGATTGGAAAAATAACTTTGAACAATCTGGAGAGAAGGCTATCCCATTGATATTCAAGCTGTACTAGACCATATTGGTCAAGGCCAATTCACTAATTAACCTGTTGGAGAATGATGGGGGTATAGATTCAGAAATAATTAAGTTGAAAGCAGCCCTCCAAGATTTGGAGATTATCTAAGAGCAACGTTTCCAAATCCTGGTGAAGGTCTATGAAGGCAAAGAACTGGACAAGTTTAAGGCATGGACTGAACAGATGAACAGAACAATTAAGGTTTAAAAGAAACACTAGTCCCTTATAGCTGACAAGCGAGAGGAAATAATAAAATGGATTGAAGATATAGATGCATTCTTCATAGGGGTCAGCCTCGAGGTATATCGGGATAAAGATAGACAGGCTCTACATCCGTCAAAAGAGGTGGTTCAACAGTTCAAGGATGTTTTGGCAAGAGTTAGCACCAAAGAGGCCCTGCAGCAACTATTTTACCTAAAAGAGGAAATACAAAGGATGTCCCAACATGAAGAAGAGATCACGTTCTTCTTTTCTGAATTAACTATCTTCAGAAAGAAACAAGAACGAAGGGTCGCTAAGATAAAGAGAAAGGAGATAAATTTTGAAGAAGTTTAGGAGATAATATAGAGGCTCCGGACAGCTCACCCATAGGTCTTTCCTGGATAAAGCTTCAAGGTCCAGCTAATAGGTGCACAAGACAAGATTTCCACACTTAGCTGAATTTCTACCAAGGCAGAGTTTTCGGCCTTTCGACCTCCGACATTTTGGCCTTTCGGCCCCGAAGCAAGAAACATTTTTTGGCCTGTCGGCCTTCGAAGATTTTGGCCTTTTTAGCCTCTTCAAGTTTATTCTAGCCTTTCAACCTACGACAAGTCCAAATTTTTGGGACTTCCAGATTTTGAATGTCAGGAAACACTCAAGAAATTTTAAAGGCATTAAAGTTTCGGGGTAGAGGTCAGGGTCCAAAAAATGGGGTGCTTCTAGTGAGGTCACTTATATCAATACTAGTTGGACTCCAAATCAGATGAATGGATAACTTGAGTTTTTTTTAGAGGGACTAAGGGTCTCCTATCAGTTCCCATGGCTAGTAACAACCTCAGATGAAGAATCCAAGAAGAACCACCAGAATCAAGAAGAAGACTCCAAGTTCACACAAAAAATTTACCTTCTTTCCCTTTCTCTTCTTTGTTGGATTTTTACCTCTTTGCATGATCAAATTCATTGTAAATGGGTTTAATAATCCATGTGAGTTATATAGTATCAGTTAGCAATAGTTTCCCTTCAGCAAAGTTCTAGTTTTAACTTTTGTTCTCTAGTTTAGACTCTCTGATGCCCTAACTCTGAAAATCAGAGTTGTAGATCAAAACTCTATATATTATAATCAAAAATAAATGTAAAGGGCTGACTTATTAATGCAATAAAGATCTACATTGGGTGCTTCATTCATGGTGTGTGAATTACTGCTATCTATGTGAATTTATTGAATGTATGCATGCATTATTCTTTATTTTCAGAGAGCTCTTTGTGTTGTTGTGTTTCAAATTTGTGCTACCTTTAGTTGGAGTTTGTTGTTGCATATCTACCTTGCTATGATGAATGTATGGAGGATTCTATCTTTGGTCTTAATGATAAATCCATCTCGTGGGTGCGCACATCTTGGTGGCTTCGCAATTTGATAGATTTTGAATATCTCGTACGAGTAAAACATAATTTTCTCCAAACACTTGCATCTGTGGAGTAGTGAATCGTGACGTGGTCTAATTTATGCTTTGTGGGTTGTTCCAAATCTCTCTAGCATTCAATTTCCAAGGAAGGGTTTACAATGGTTTATGTCCTTAGGATTTCACTTTTCTTTACAATTCGCTGCATTTCTTGTTACCCTCATCTCTTTAAATTCTGTCTTGAAATTCTGAAAAATAGCTATCTTAAAAAATACCAAAGTTGCATGTTATTTACCATACCCATAATTGTTAAAATGAAAAATACCAAAAAAAAAGAAACTAACAGTATTTTACAGTTTGTTGTCTTGAACGTACCAGCAAAGGCATCCTCATGAACAATCACATTTATCTTCAACTGAGTAACCATGCAGGTTGTGACCCGACCCCAGAGAACCTTGGGAATAACTCTGTTATTCTTTCAAGAGAGGAAATCAAATCTCAAGCTCCTAGCAAGTTGGCTTGTGTCAAAAAAATGCTCAACAGAAGGGGAGCATACACACATCCTCCTTGTACATTATGCAACACACTTGGTTCTTTGACTAATCGTGCACTTGGTCCTTTGGTTGACTACTTTTCATGGATCCACATGGAGACAATTCCTTTATGCAAGACTAATCCCAAAGCTTCCCCACACACAACTGAAGATAGTATTGAGCGCAAAACCCTTTTTTAAAATTCACCCCATGTGCAGAAACAAGCCACCCTATGCATGAATATTTTAAGGTGGACTTGAATAGCACTTAGTAGCTCGCTAGATCATCAATTATCCTTTCCTCTCTCTCTTGGGATGAGTGTAACTGAAATAAAAAAAATTTCTATCCTTTCTCTCTCCCTTTCTTTTCTTCTCCCATGGATCACCTAGCACTATGTAGCTTGCTAGTTTATTGGATTCATGGTCTCTCTCTCTTTCCTCTCCATTCTCTCATAACTATGCTAGTGGATTAGATTACGGAGTTTGTTCATCTTTGGTGATGCTCTTGTCCTTTATATGAGACCACTTATGATTCTATAATGGCTTTCCAAGCATGATATTAGTGATTGAGACATTTGGTCATCAAGATCTCTTCAACTAGTTGACTTTAATCTTTAGTTTGATTTAGGATTTTGTCTTTGATTTTTGTTCCCTTGTGCATGGATGTATGGGTTGGGATCCTTTATTTTGGGGCTCGTGTCTTTAAACTTAATGACATATTATCTCTTTGTAATGTGCCCATGATCATCTCTCTCTTGTTCTTTTTCTCATTTTTCCTTTATTATGAGCATAAGGTTGTCTCATACTCTCGCTAATTTCTAAAGTGGGGGCTAAATGTACCATCCTAAAAAGTAAGCACTTTATTAGTATATATTTTATGGACCATTTGGAACTTATTTTAGTGTATTTTGATAATAGGACCTTATGTGGACACTTTTTTATTCAAATATGGGTCCTCTTTGTCCTCTCTCTCAGCTCTATCTTGCTTAAAATTGAGGTTGGCCTTATTTATAGGTGCACTCCTCCATTTTTTCCTCCAATCACCCAATTCATTTCATCACCTAGGCCCTATTACACTATTATTGGCATTTTTCTTTTTTCTGAACCCCAAAATTGGCTATCATCTTAGGCCCTATACCCTAAGGCTATCTGAGATCCCTTGGATTAGTTTGGGCCTTTTTCCTAGGGTACATAATTCTTAGAACATTGTGCACCCAAGTGTATACAATTCTAGGCATTCTACACAAACACCTTGTATTTTGGGCCCAAATTCTATTTGGGAACCCAATTTGAATCTATCCCACTAATTTAAGACTTGTGGAATCAAAGATATAATAGATCTTCATCAATCAATTCAAGGAAATTGAGGGAAATTTAAGTACAAGCAATCTACATCAAGATTCAAGAGTCGTCAAAGTCCTATTATCAATCCTTGATATCAATTATTCAAGATTATCTTCTCCATCGATCTAGCTTCTTTTCCCATTGGTGATCAATTAAAGGAGTTTCCATCAATGGAGGATCCATCAACCTTCCTATCTTCTTCTCTTTCTTATCCTCATTTAAACATTAGAAAATTTCAACATCCATCACGCAAGGTTTTTTATTTTTATGATTTCCCTTTGGTTTTTATTTTGATTCAAAATCTATTGGATAAACATATTTGATTGCATTCAAAGAGGCATATGCATTGCAAAGGTATGAGCTACTTCATTAATCAAATCTGACCACTACTATATTTTTGCATTCTTTAATTTTTTCATTATATTTCAAGGTTGATTCCTAAATAGGGATTTGACTAAGGAAAACCCCTATATTCAACCTTCTTTCCCATTTTTTGTGTGCATGTATAGGGACATGAAGCTGTATTTTTAGATCCAGACTTTGCAGACCCTAACAATGATCTTTGTAAAGCTTGAATCAAAATTACTAGGTGCAGAACGTTCTAGCCATTTTGCACCCTCAGAAAATCAGTAAAATTTTCAGCGATAGTAGGCTACAGCTCTAGGACCTCATATCTGTAGTTACGGGTGGCTGCGAGACAATGACAACAAAGAAATTAGACATGAAGCTCTATCATATCCATTTAATTTCTAGGTACACACATTCCATTTTCATTATCTCTTTAGCATTTCCATATTCAAATTTAGGTGATTTAATTCAACTGTTAGTCCTCTTACATTTATCTTCTTTCTCATTTCTAAGAAAAAGAGAATAGAAGCCCCTAAGATCCGAATCTAGTATTAGCATCGCTCCATATTTTCTTCTGGTGTTGATCCAATTTTAATTGAGGAGGCTTAATATTTCTAATGCACCTTAAAATTTTTGGGAGAGCTTATATCCTATTAGGTGATCCTCATTTACCATTGTACACCAACATAACCAACCCATAAACTACAACCACAAAATCCATGTGCAAACCATTCGATGAAGATCAAACACATACAAAAACTCTCATTGCATGGATAATATTGAATCTAAAAGGTTAAAGGCATACCTATTATAATAATCAAAACACATATAAGGTGTAACCATGTAATACCAAGGACATTCACAAAGATATGCAAATCCTGCAATAAAAGTGTTACAAGAAAAACTTGCTCAACCAATCTCCATATCTCTCTTAGGTTCTCCATATCTGATAGATTAAAGAGATACAAGAACCTCCATATCATCACCCAAGAACCAAGTGAAAACACAAGACAACAAGCTAGTGATCACTAAAAATCCACACAAAACCTCACATCCAATGCTAGGTGAATCTAAATATACAAAAAGATCATGAAGACTAAGAAGAGAACCACAAATCATAAACATGTAGTCCATCCTTCTACAAACACCTCAAAATGACATCTTTACAAAGTGTGGTCTCCTTCTAAAACCATATAGAAAATCCACATTGAGATCCAAACCTATTCAACCTTAATAGATAATATAAAGTATCTACATGGATGTAAGCCTCTTAAAGAAGATCAAACTACTCCATTTCCTATTTTAGGAAATCATCCCACTACCATTTCCTATGGAAACCATAACTAAAAATAATACTCAAGGTGTTGGTAAGTTGACTATACTAGTGTATATGACTCTATTTAAGTGTTTTCATTATGGAAACAAATTCATATGAAGTGTTGGAGTTAGCACACATTATCAGAAGATCAGAAATTGGCTAAGTACAGAAGACTAGACCGTTTGCAGAGTACCAGAAGAACAGAGCATCAGTGCACGTGCATACAAACGAGTTAGGACATGCTCCTTTGAAGATAAGCTTGTAAGTATGTATACATTCTAAGTATAAGAGAGCATGATCAGATCTGAAAGTATGAAGAAGATACAGCCAATTGAAGAGGTACAGCCATTGAATGCCAGAATAGGACAGAGATCATGGAAAGAGCTGATAGAGATTGTTTTGGTACAGAATTTGTACATATCCTCAGGAATTTCATCTTTGGATTAATTATTTTTAGTGATCTAATTATGTGTGGTTAATGGCGCATGAATTGATTCATCCAGAGAAAGAAGTTAGAGAAAAATTGGCGGAGTGGACTGTGTGAAGAGACGTGTCTGTTCGGTTTGAGTAAAGCAGTTGTAACTGATGTTGTACCGACTTAATGAAGGGTTGCATGCTTAGTTAATTAATCAAGATAGATGGTAAAAGGTTTCCTAAAGCTGACATGTTTGTGTCCTTTGAGGAAGTACTTATAGAAGGTCATTTGTGATTAGAAAAGTTGCGAAAGCCAGAGATAAGAAAAGCAGAGCAGAGTGTTAAAGAAACAAAGATATATCTTTCATATGTTGATGATATAGATATTAAAGTAGAATCTTTAAAAGTTTAGTTAATATTTTTATAGTTCTTTACATGAGGTTAAAGAATCAGCACACAAAAGGAGCTGATCAGACAAGCAGTGTCACAACAAAAGTTCACCTTGCAAAAATAATGTGTATCAAAGATCTAGAAGGTTGTAGCCTTCACCATTTGAGTAGTGTGCTCTTGGATAGTGAGTCCACAAACCCTAATAGGGTTATTTTAAAAGAATCCTAATAGGGTTTGACCCTTAACAAGGTCACTGTACTTCATGTATTGTAAAGACAACTCCTAACAGGGTTAAGGATCTTCTAACAAGGATCACAAGACACTAGTACAAAATATTTGTGGGTACTAATTCCCACTGGGGTTTTCACCTGCATTGGGTTTCCCCATTATCATATGTGGTGTTATGTGTTGTGTATATTTATTTTATTTGCATTGATATTCAAGTTCAGTACCTAAGAATTTAAGTAAAGATTCAGATAATCAGAAAAAGTATTAATTGATAGATCACTGATTCACCCCCCCTCTCAGTGATCCTAATCCTAACAATTGGTATTAGAGCTCTGGTCCTCAACAAATAAGTTTAACCACTTGAGGAGATCATGGAAAAGGTAGAAATGAAACACCTGAAAAAGAATCTTGAAGCAGCCCTTGAAGAACTTGACACATCTGAAAAAGAAAATGAAGATCTTAAACTAAAA